>PNEQ01024011.1:0-22268 GCA_003012365.1 Medauroidea extradentata | reverse complement strand
AATAATTAAAGAAAAGAACTGATAAAAAAGATTTCTCAAGTAACCTTACCTGTTATGTTTACTCGAAAAATAAATAAATTATTTGAATGTATGTGTACGTTTATACACACACATACATGCAAACTTGACTGTTTGTTGGGTTTCAACGCACGTTCAGCGTATGAAAAGATTACTGGCTTTCGCTTGTACGTAGAGCTGTTTCTCTATTTGACTGAGCCAATAAGAATCCCACCATTGTAATATTTGTTGCCTGTTATTGGTCAGCAGACAGCTACAAAACGTTGCCCCCAACATCACCCAATCATACATATTACAAGAAACTACAGTGTTTTGTAGGGTATGTTGGCACAAAAATTTTTCTCGATATACCATCAACATCTCTAACGATCATCTCTAGTTATGACACAAAATACAAAAATTCAAGATGGCTACGATTTCTTCCTCTTAAGAGGGCACTGTATATAATTCAGTACTCAAAGCATCAGTTTAAAACTGTCGGTTACTCGAAGTTGATTCGCAATGATAAAAAGCCAGTAATCCTAGACAATAGTTAGAGACCTTAAAAATTTCCGGGTTCACTGAATTGTAGGCTAGTCTCCAAGAATATATGTACATACAAACAAATAACTAGAGGCAAGATTATTTCGCGTATTAATTCTAGGTCAGATTGAATGCCAATAGTGTATACCTCACTGCTCCTTCTGTGATTAGACGACACATGTTCCAACACATCTTTGACGAATGCAAGCCAGTGATAAATAAGGAAACACGTGCTACGGTTAGAAGCCAATGAATATTTGACTTGGGCCAGTGTGTGTATAGGTCTGAGAAGTCTAGGCTGTTGCCAGATTAATACGCGAAATACTCGTGCCTCTACAAATAACATATGTTCATTAGCAAATTCAATGACCTGCATTGCACTATCCTATGCATACTCAAGCCCCGACCAATTTTCCACAAGCTGCACTCGCTGCAACATCAGACAATGAACGAATAGACGGGGCTTGAATATGCAAAGGACAATGGATTCTAGCAGCTGGGTCATTGAATCGGCACATTTTTCGGCCCCTACCAATCATATGTGTTGCAAGAAACTACAGCATTTTCAAGAATATGTTGGCCCAAAACATATTCGCGATATACCATCATCTCTAGTAATCGTGTTTTATAAACTAGCAGACGGCATTTTTAAAACCAAAGGAACATAGTTTAAAGTGTGTCTTATTTTCATATATAGACGTATTAGAAACGTTTTTAATAGTTACACATGAAAAAAATACTTTCCGCACAACGTTACGTATATCACACCTCGCACCCAGGTCCATTAACTCTTAAAGGCGAAGAAGAGAAAAATAAAGGGGGGGGGGTGAAATCATAATTTTATGTTTGTATAAAATTGTGATAGTTTTGTAGACGTTACATGGAAATATTTTTTTTTCTTACAAAAATAATCGCATAATGGAATTTCAACGTCGAAATGTGCATATTGTTACTTCATTCACCTCCCGAAAATTAACCAACGTATGAAACGAAATAATTCACAGTGAAACTAGATATCACGGACTAGGGTTTTAAATATATAAAAACCCAGTACTAAATAATTTTAAAATTAAATAAAAAATTTCATAAATTAGCAAAAAATTCGAAATTTCAGATTTTAAAAATAAATAAAATTTTTAAATGGGCTTTATACTTAAATGTCAATGGGCTTTTATATACATGAAGCTGTAGTCGGTGTCGTGTTGTTTCAATGTAAATTATTTCGTTTCAATATGTTGATTGGTTTTTCAGAGGGTGTATGAAGTTACAGCATGCAAATTTTGACTTTGAAATGCCATTATGGAAAAACTGGCCGAGATAATTTTTTGTACGAGGATAATATACTCCCTAGTAACGTGTGCAAAACTAAAAATATTTCATACAAGCATGAAATTTTAATTTTTTACCTTCTGGAACGCCCTTAAGGGTATTCGTGCGACAAAATCATAATTTTATAATTGTATGAAATATTGTAATTTTTATAGACTGTATTTGAGAGTAGAGATTACGCTTACGAACAAATTTTAGGTCGCATTGTTTTCTCATAACGGTGCGCCAAAGTCAAAATTTGCATGTTACGCTGCCATGCAAATAGTGAAAATCAATTGACTTGATTAAATGAAAAAAAAAAAAAAATCACGGTTAACCAACATTCCTTGAGCTACGCAACAAAGTATTTAGAAGCCCACACGTAACATTATGAATTTTTGAAAAAACCGCAAAAGTACAAGAGAAAAGTTGAAAATTCAGCAATTTTTTAAAATACAAAAATAGTTAACTGGAAGGTTTTTTTTAATACTTAGTTACACAGCCCATGACATGTTATTTCACTGTGAATTATTTCATTCTTGTAAGTCAAGTGGTTTTTACTATTTGCATGGCAGCAAAACATGCAAATTTTGACTTTGATTCACTGTTATGAGCAATCTATGAGAGCTAAAATTGTTTCGTAAGAGTTAATTATACTCACATGTATCTTCTACAAAACTAACATTATTTCATATAAATGTAAAATTATGAATTTTTCGCACTTGAACACCCGTTAGAGGATGCGTCACCTCTATTGTTAAAACTTCGTTTTTCTATAATATATTAAGGGCGTCACGAATTACAATCAATTTCCCTTAATAGAAGCATTATATTATACGATTAGGTTTGAATTATTGAACTTAAATGTTACTATGAGTTATTTAGACTTTATTACACGGTGAGAGGTAATTACTATCTTAAATTTTAAATTAGCGTAACTATTCCATAATTATCTTGAATATTTCGTATTCAATGTTCACCGTGAAAGTTAAAGTAGTCATCTAAGTCCCTATTGAACAATTTTCAAATAATACTGGCTAGTTTTTGAATCAGCAAGCAATTATAAAATCTCAGAATAAGTAACACGGACTCTTAAGGGTGTCAAAAATGCATAGTTGTATATTCGCACGGTGTAGTGATCGCTTTAAAGACGTTACTAGTGACTACATTTTCCACTTGTAAAATGTTTGTAACTCTCATAGTTTTCCCAACGTGACATGACAAAATCAAAATTTGCAAGTTAACTGCAATAACCAAGTGTCTTATTCGAATGAAATAATTTACACTGAAATGTTACATTATAGGCCATATGCTAAACTATTTAACAACAGACAACAGTCCTGTCGTATTACTTAAAAAAACTGCCATAAATGAAGTAAATTGTCATAATTTTCAGATATTTTTAAAAAGTACAAATTAATCTCATTAATATATGTTCCCGTAACTTGCAAACTCTGACTTTGGCATGCTGCTGTGGAAAAAACTGTGAGAGCTAAAAAGGGGGAAATGTAGTGACAAGTAACGTCTATAAAACAAACACTATGTCATGCAAATATACAATTATGTATTTTTTGCCATGTGAACACCGTTAAGGGGGGAGTTCACGCAAAAATTTAATTGTTTTAATGTTTTTTTATATATTTGAACGAGATATTGTTTGTTTTGTAGATATGCATTCTGACTACTTTTTACAGCAACGAAAATTTTTCTAGCGTTCATAGTTTTTTGTATAGTGGCATAATAAAGCCCAAATTTGCATAAAATGGTTTTATACGTACAGAAATAAAATAAATTACACTAACAAACAGTGTCGTTGGCTACGTCAAGACATGTACAACACACTTAATTAAAATTTTTCGGTTTTAAAAAAATTGCTGAAAATCTGTAATTTTTTAATTTTAAATTCAGAAATTTGTTAAAAATACACATGATTTTCAATGCGGCATATTATACACGTCTAGACGTAGCACGTTACACTGTTCTTCACTGTGAATTAGCCTATTTCATTTCTGTAAGTCAGTATGTTTTTGTTTCTTGGATAAAACTGTTCTATGCAAATTTCGGCTTTGGCACGCCATTATACAGAAAATTTGAAAGCTAAGCATTGCAGTGAAAAATAGTTATAATATATGTCTATTAAACAAATCATATATCGTACAAATAAATACATTTTTCGCTGGAAGCCCCCCCCCCCCTCCTCTACCAAAAGCCAGTATCGCCGTGACGTATACTGGCGTCGAGGTTACCCGGGGGCTGCCTCAGCCGGCCGAGCATGGAGAGAAAATTCGGCGCCGCGATGATTGGATTCCTCCCTAGCGATGCGTAGCCTCTCATCCCTCCCCTTCCCCCTGCACTAAATCCCTGCCAGAGGTCAAGGCCCTCCCACCACTTGCGAACCCCTCCTACAAACTCCTCTGCGTCCAGCCAGTCCGAGGATTAAGTTTTACAACGACGCTATCTTGAGCAGGCGCGACTCATAGATGGGTGTGGCGGCGAAACATGAGGGGGGAGCGAGGTGCTATCGATATTTTTGTATCGATTATTACTGACAATATGGCGAGTAGCTTAGTGTCTTGACAATAGCAAGAACACTAGGAACGATTAGTATGATGACAGGATCTGGGAGAGGAGTTAGCCAAGGTTTTTGTTTTTGTTAATAAGGAGCCATCCCAGCATTCAAGGGGAAACCATATGTGTGTATGTGTGTGTATATATATATATATATATATATATATATATATATATATATATATATATACACACATACCTCCTTACCTGAGATCAATAAACTCTGACACCTTTTAACCAATCACCATAAAATTTGCTACATATACAGTACTTTTCATAGAGAAGGTTGTTTTGTTATCCATTTTACTCTTAGCCCGCCAATCGCCACTAAATGACGCTGCAGTGCATAAACTTCTAGGCCTTTCAAACGATCGCCATGAAAAATTTTTATTCATAGGTATTTGAACATGTGAATAATTTAGCGATTTCCATTTTGACATAACTCGCCAATAGGTGGCGCTGCAGCGCATTAACTGTAATACTGTTTAATCAATCTCTTAAAATCTGGTAAGACATAAAAATTAATGTTTATTTGTTTTTGTGTGTCCCTATGCCGTCCATCCGATTGGGATGAAACTTTGATGATGCGTGAGCCCGCGAAGGTTTCTGCCTAAAATTAGAGGGGGTGTGCAAAACGGGGTGGAGGGGCAGAACGGAGTACCAAAAATTTAATGGACATTGCAAGAGCGTATATATATATATATATATATATATATATATATATATATGAGAGAGAGAGAGAGAGAGAGAGAGACTTATCTAGCAAAACTGTCTGAAGTTACCGGCCATTTACTACAAGTGTTTATAGGTTGCCGAACATAACCATTATACCATTACCACGAAACTTCAGACTTTGAATAATTCATTTTGATTGACAGCAGTCAGTAGGCCTATGTAAATTTACTCCGTACTTGATATAATGCCTTTGTTAAAAGTTAACCGCGACGCTCGGTTCTTACTGAATCGTCAACTGTCGCAGTGCACAAAAGTTTAAAAAATAATGCTCTACTTGCATATTGTGGTACATATTTAATTGCTAAAATATTAATAAACAAGGTAATACTAAACCCTGGTGGTGTAACAGTAGAAAATTTAACATAGAAATATAGCTGTCACGAAAATGACTTCTTCAGCATCCACTGATTAGTTATTAAACTATCGAGTACTTTCTTCCGAGAGCTCTGTGCAAAATTTTAAAACATATACTCTATTTCACGTTAATGTAGAGACAGGAAAAATTCTCGGGTTAACTGATCTGTAAGATAGCCTCCAAGAATATATGTGTAATCAAGCAGATACCAGCGTTTCATTGGCTGCTCACTTATATAGTAATACCACACCATTAGTAGACATGATGGTAACTGCGAAAATGTTTTGTGCCAACATAGCCTTGAAAACCCTTCAGTTTCTTGCAACATTGTACGGTTGGGTGATATACGTCTGACACAACATCGCTACCTGCAAACCAATAACATACACCACATATTACAATAGCGGGATTCTTACTGGCTCAGTCAATCGATTGACGGCTCCACGTTCTAGCGAAAGCCAGTAATATTTTGATAAGCTGAACGTATGTTGAAAGCTACCGAACATTCAAATTTTCTCGCGATAAGCCATCATATCTAACCATCCATTAGGCATTCTTTAGTTGCTTCCGGGAGGTGTCAATAATGCATCATTCAATCGGAAAAAAACGTTACACGAATCTACAGTTGTTGGAGTCCTAGCATGTGCTTGAAAGAAAAAGGCGAATTGTTCAGGTCCCAACTTGCGTGACTATTTCGGCATAGAGAGAGAGAGAGAGAGAGAGAGAGAGAGAGAGAGAGTGAGAGAAGGTCACGTCTTCGTGTGACGTAGCCAGAGAACAGTTAGGAATACATAAGTGAAACAGCCGGTATACAGGATTGCAAACTCAGTCATACACGCCGGCAACACGACGGAAATTCCTACAGCCAATCAGCGTAATGCGGCTGCCCTGCTGTCCGGCAGCCCGGCCAATAGGAAATACGCTCTAGCATGCAGGATGCAAACAGAAACGGTACTTGTATCAACAGCCTCGGGCAGCCAATGAATGACGAAGTTCGCCCGTTTTAACTGAGCCGCCAAGTCATTTCACGTCTGTAATACCTATTTAGACTGTGATGTTATGAACACTGCACCCACAAGGCACTGTTCCAGTCAAAAATCAGCTAAGCAATGACTACTAAAACCAGCGCAATATTCCTTCAAGTTTACTATTACAATACAGAGTGTTTCAGTAAAGACGAGTAAAATTAACTCTGAAAATAGAGGCCGATATATTGAGCATTTTGATACAAGGCTAAGGTCAGGGAAAATTCTCGTATTGATTAAAGGACAAGCTGTGCGTTTTTTAAAGACAGTTGAGATTGGATCATAAGTCAGACAACGGTCACATGATCCCAGTACCATAATCAAAAACTTCCAAGAAAAGAAATGTGGGATATCTAGTGCGGTCCGTTACTGGGTAACTGTACGTAACTTGCTACCCGCTAGAGCAACAGTCAATAAACGTATAGTCGGGGCTATAGAATACACAAAATAAATGGATTACAATCTGCATGATACCTCGGAACGGACGTATGAGAAACACACCCCGTGAATCTGCGCGAAATTGGCGACGAAAATGTTAGCAGTACAGCGAAATGTCGAAGCAGGGAGTTAATTCTCTCTTGCGCGCACGGGTGTATGTCGGAACCACGGTCGCAGAACAGGTCTGGACACTCGCCTATCTAACAATGTATTTTGCTTGACCCCCTTGTTGTTTGGCTGTAGTTCGTCAAGTTACAGAGAATGTCGTACTTTTTGGCGCTGTAATCCGGGCGGTCGGACTCAAACTCCGCCCACTTTTTTCCATTGTTAAATGTATAAAGTAAATAAAGATTGCTGGAGCCTTTTCTTAAAGTTGTGAGCAAAGTAAGTATTTCATAAATTGTTTAAAAAAATACGTTTTGATAAATTGTTTACATTAGTGGAAAGAAAGTGGGCGGAGTTTGAGTCCGACCGCCCTAACTGAAGCGCCAATAAAAACAATATTCTCGGTATACTCCATTTCATGAAAGTTTGGATAAATCTGACAGCAACTTATGGGCAATAATTTGTAATATTTAATTATTTTTGTCTTTACACAAGACAAACTTTGCAGTACAAATGTTGAAATTGATATTTCAGGTTCATTTTAGATCTAAAAATGTCTTGCATTGTGCAACAAATCACAAAAATACTAAAAAATTAATGCCGATAAGTTGCTGTCAAATTTATCCAAACTTATATGAAACAGAGTATAACTTGGTGAGTTGCAGCCAAACAACAAGGAGGTCAAGTTTCCAGGCGAGTGTACAGACCTGTTCTTCTACGGCCGTGGTCGAAACACTAGTGGCAGTGTGATATCTGTGGAGTGGAAGAAGGAGTAACTCTGTGCATTGATGCCACATTGTGCACAAAAAAAGTACATCATATATTTTGCTATTAACATTTTAGTTCTGTGGTGCGCTTCTTGCGAACTCGTTTCGGGACATTTTGTATGTATTCACTGGTGTTTCTAACCTCTCTATCGATCTTACTTTTTCTCTTATGTTTGTTGTGGACAGAATCGATGAAACTGTTCAACTTGTGATATTCTGTTCTTACATTATTTCAGCTTTAAAACTAACAAATAAAACATAACGATAGAAAATATATTAGGTTATTTTCTCCTCACTTCTGTTGTAAAAATCTGTTAAGTAAATGTATCAGTACATAAACTATATAAACTTGAGGTAACCATAATTTTGTTAGGTACCGCTACACGAGTTAATGAAGACTTAAACATCATGATTGCACTGGTTCCTGCCAAATTTTGAACATACTGTTGATGCCAAGGTTCTGAATTAAACAGTCTCACTGTCGACGAATTATTATGCCTACTTCTTGCCTATCATAAAAATCTCCTAAGGTAATCACAGAAATGATTTAAATGATTACGCGTTTGGATTATTGTTATTTTACGTTTTTATTCTAAGTAGTTTACATATAACTATGGCCATGAACTTTTCGCGAAAAGAAGTTTATTCCAATTTTTTTTTTACAGTGAGTGCATATCTGCAATTCTGTTTCATAGTAAGTGATTGTATGTTTTAACTTGTACGCATCCTGGGGGTCTACCTGCAGATAACATCGGTGTGGTGTCGCAATAAACTTACTGTGATTGGCTCAGCCAAATGAGAGACCTGACTTCTCAAAGCCACGCGGCCAATAGCCACGAAGCAGGACTGTGGATGTGCACGTAAGGTAATTAGACAAGCTCGGACAAAATTATTTTCACGGTGATTATATATTTTTGTCGCGTTAAATGTTTTTAGCCATCATATATATATATATATATATATATATATATATATATATATATATATATCATAATGGCAAGGTCAAAATCACAATTTGCATACCACGGAGAAAAAGAAGAAAATCAACTGCCTTGCTGAAATATAATTCTCATTGAAATTACATGACACTGGCTACTTAATAAAATACACAAAAATTGACAGTGAAAAGGTTTCGTATTTATAAAAAAAATATGTAAATTGCGTTCTTTTTTTAAGCAGGTAACATTTTTAAAAGTACTTAATTATTTAATTGCAACTGTCAGTCACTTCACGAAGTAGTACATGGCATGTCCTTTCAGTGCGATTAATTTCACTAAAGAGAATCAGTTGGGATTCGTGCCAACAAGTTTAAATCACACAGAAATTAACACTATCTCGGGCCAATACAAAATAATGAATATTTGCGTGGCCAGCGTCCTAAACAAAAGGATCTTATAAAGAGAAATGAGCCAAGATTACTGAGGAAAAAAAGTCTCGCAAAGTTACGCGTGAAAAACTCTGTTAAGGAACAAAGGAACGAGATTCCACAGAAAACGCAAAGGCTCTAACCATTTGGAACAATTGCCGGAGAAAATGGAGTGAAAGTTTTCAGCCAACAGTTTTGGAAATGAAAGCTGTAGCTTAAACGAAAGTTAAGAAAATAGACAAGTCAGTCGTGGAACACGAAAATGGTGTGGCTTGTAATTATATCCCGGTGGCTCCTATATGAGTATTATTGTTGCAGTACAATCACTCCCTGTTGTGCGTATTATTAATCTACAAGTTAAGGGGAGTTTACAGACGATCCGTCGCGCCCGTCCGCCATCCGTCCGTCGACCGCGTGACTCTCAGCCAATCAGGAGTCTGGAACAATTCTATCCGTCCGTCCGTTGAAAGCTTGCCAAGCTTTAACTTTTTACGGTCGAACGGGTGAAATTACAGCCTTCTAAAAATGGCGACGATCGTTTTAACGGATTTGTTTTAACAAGAAGGCTGAGATAATTTTTGTTAGATAAAGACGGAGTTACAATTATCCGTCTTGCCCGTCAGTCGACCGTCCGTCCGTCAGTCACGTGACCTTCAACCAATAAGAGGCTTCCAATATTTCCATCCGTCCGCCCGTTGAAAGCTTGGCAAGCTTTAACTTGACGGGCGACGGATGAAAGAACAGCCTTCTCAAAATGGCGGCGATAGTTTCAACGGTTTCATTTTAAAAGAGGGCTGTGAGGTTAGTTTTATTTTATATTTTTTCTTGCTTATTACTGCGAATTCATGACTTTAAAATACGACTAAGATAATAATGGCATACGGAAAACATTAAAATACTTAGACAAATTGTTTTATTTACATAATTATTACTCAAATTAAAACGCAAATAATTTTATTAGTAAATATTATGCTCGCAAAATTTATGTTTGATGAAAAATAGATGTTGCACGTACTAGCAGCCATAGACTAATAAATAAATCCGTAAAAAATAAGTAAACTGCTGAGGGGAACTTTTTTACGTCCCACAGAAGTTTTCTGTTTGTGCATTGGTAGCATCGCATATGGAAGGAATAACGACGGACGGATGACGGACAGTTGTAAATCGCTAGCTTTGCAGACGGACCATCGACGTGTGGACCAGTGCGGACTCACGGACGGCTGACGAAAGCGACGGATTATTGTAAATACGCCTTAATGCTGTAAATTAATTTTTAAAATACGACAGAGATAATTTGGGCATTCGGGAAAAATTAAAACACCAACCGAAATTACTTTTTAAATATATGCATACTCACATTACACCGTAAGTAATTTAATAAGTAAATCATTATGCTCGTAAAATTTATTTGTAGTAAAGAACAGTGGTTGCAACTATTAGTTTTTATTAAAAATATGTAAAAATTAATAATCCGTTTAAGGTAATTTTTATATCCCACATACGTTTTCTGTTTGTACATTGGTAGCATTGCAAATTAAAGGAATAATAACAAACGAAAACGAATGACGCGTTATTGTAAATTGCTAGCATTTCTGACGGACGGAATAGGCCAAACAATTTGCGGACAGACGGATGACAGGCGTTGTAAATCCCCCTTTACTAGTTATCTGTCGAAGTCAAACCTGGCATTGATTTGTAGCAGTACGTGAGTTTCACGGATTGACTGTATTTCAGGTTGATTGCCAAGAACCTATACTTGACTGTTACCTCTGTGATAGGTAGAACCACGAGTATTAGGTAAATTAATCTGGCAACAGCCTAGACTTCTCAGACCTATACACACACTATGGCCAAAGTCAAATATCTATTGGCTTCTAACCGTACATAACACGTGTTACCAACACGACTTGTTTCCTTATTTATAACTAGCTTGCAGTCGTCAATGATGTGTTAAAACAGGTGTCGTCTAATCACAGAAGGAGTAGTGAAGTAGGCTATAAATTATTGGCATTCAACCTGACCTAAAATCAATACGCGAAATAATCTTGCCTCTAGTGATAGGACATCAGCTGATTTTCAGTACGCTCTTCCTGTATTTTACCCCCCTCCCTGGAGGGCGCTGAGACAATTGTTAGAGCTGGTTATTTTTGGTGAAAATAATTATGCAACATTTTGTATGAATACATAACGCTCACGTCTGCCCCTCTGCTTCGTGGCTATTGGTAGAGTGTATTTATGCAGAAGCGTGGCTCATTCGACTGAGTCTATGAGAACAAGGTTACTGCGGCACCACACGTCTGTGATTTGCTGGTAGATCCCCAAGACGTTGAGAGTTAACAACAGCCCATCACTGACCGTGAAGCAGGGCTGCAGATGTGCACATGAGGAATTGAAACAAAATGTTGCATAATTCCTTTCATCAAAAATCATTGACTACCAATAGTGAAAAGGCATAACCGCATAATCATCTAGTATGACAGTGAACCCAGGACTCTTTCTGGTCGCTGTATCAAAAACTACAAAGGCGTTTGGTGAAAAAAAAAACTGGGAGAGGGAGGAGCCGAAGAACTTGCCACCATCATCACCCATGCACAAGCTACTAGGTGCACAATACATACTTGATGCGTCGTACAACTACGTATCTTGTGTGCAAACTCGTACAGTGCAAAGCATACACAAGCGAACCCCTGCCACTAAAAACGTAGGCAACACTCTAACGTGTTTACAAAAGTAATGGCCTATTCCTACCACTGTATCAAGTTGTGTCACCGTCACTGATAATCTCGCTATAGGCGCGAGACGTAAAGCTAACTTGGCTAGACTTTATAATCACTGACTTCTGACTGTTCAATCTGCAGCGGGCAAAGGTGTGCACGTGGTAAGAAGGCCGCCTACCTCACGCTTCAAATGAATTGCAGTGTGTTCGTAAACAGGTTTTTCTACGAAAATATTCCACGTGTGCCCATTGTGCCAACGTACGAAAATAAAACAAACTTCGGGCAAGGTCGGAACCTCATTGTTAAGACGCCACGCTCATTAAAAACACTGTTTCTAAGCCCTCCAACATGGCTAAAAACGACCTTTTCAGACTGCCGTACTTCAAAATGTACTAACCGGATGTACGTGAAACTCAGGTTGCGACCTGCACTGAACTTAGTTGCAAACTTTCCACCAATAAAATTATATGTTCACCGCTTAGTGTCCCATAGTAAATACCGTTCGGCGGGAAGCTTGCACGCTAGTTCAGCGCTTGGCTCGTTGAGGCGACGCGGCATTTGATGCGCGCTTCAAGGTCGCCGTATCTGGAAAATTACAAAAACACAACTATAGAAACAAGCGCTAGACTTTGAACTAAGCCGCCTGTAAATAAAACAATGTGGTCACCGCATGAAGTCCAATAGGGAAAAGGATAATAGTAAAGCACTGCGTGCCATCTCCACTCCACTCCGTCGTTTTTGAGGCTCTCACGCGCGGGTCGGCGGAGGGCTGCTCTCGTGACGAGCTGTAGGCTACGGCGACAGTACTGCATTATGAATGGCCAATACGCTCACGATGTTTCACGCTTCACGTCGCGCATGGCTTCATTCATCAGTGTAATGAGATCCTGGGAGATGACACCAGGCATCGCACGGTCTTCTCAAACCAAGTTAGCGAGAACTCTCGCCTGGTTTATATACGGCGGTTAGGCATGAAAGAAGAGACTTTCGCAACGCGCGCGATAACAAGTTTGTGCTGCAAAACTTGCCTCGCGGCGAACATTTACTCAATTACAAGAGCGGTGTTTTCGTGAAACTGCAGTGATTAATTGTCGGCGAAGATGCGTCACGAGGAACACTGTGTCATAACTGAGATCTCCGGAGACCCTCCATCTTTTCTTGGCATTATGTTAACTAGCACTAAAAGAAACCGTAAAATAGGTTGTAAATATAACGGATGATCGACGACAACGTTAACAACGCCTAGTGTGGGACGGCAAACAGTCCATATTTCAAGGACTCAAGCTCGGAAAGCGTGGTTTACACGTTGTGGGTACACTTAAAATCTGACTTAGTGATTATTCACTGATTCACTCCGATGGACGGAGCAGTTTCAACAAACAACAAACCACTTAGAAATCGGTAACAATTCACTGATTCCGATAAAGAGTACCTACCAACATTCCACAAGTTAATTAGTGAATGTCCACAGAGTTTCCAATAATTTTTCACTGATTCAATAAGAGAAAACTATTCTTTGAAACCAACTGGAAAAAACTGTGAATATTCACTGATTCACTTGTGAGATGTTGGCACTCTGAAAAGAAATCAGTGAATATTCACTAATTAAACAGTGACTATTTTCATTGATTTAAATTGTTGAAACTGTATCATCCATCAATGCGAATCAGTGAATATTCACTAATTCATATTTAGAGTGCAGAGACTGGAAAATTTTGCTAATTCAATGACCTGCAGGCTAGAATCATATTGTACTATGTATACATAAGCCCCGACTATTCGTTCGTTGTCTGCTGTTCCACTAAGTAGCAGCTCAGCTAGATGATTATTGGTCAGGACTCGAGTATGCATATGACAGTTGATTCTAACATGTAGGTCCTTCAATTCGCGACATTTTCTTGTCCCCAGTCGTGGGTCGCCAAGGTTTAAGGGCGCGGTCTACCACAATTTTCATCATCATTATTTTATTTTCTATTTGTTCCAGATATTTTTTACTTATTTTAGACACAAAATGTGACTAAATTTGGCTCTTATGAATTTTTTTTATCTCTCATAGTTTTCGCGTAATGGCTTGTTAAAGTCATATTTTGCATGTTTCCGTTTTAACGACTACACTAAAACCAACTGATATACCAATCTCAAAAAAAAATCACAGTGGATAAAGACATTGCAGGCTACAATGACATGCTAATTAAATTTAAGAATAAACATTATTTGTATTTAAAAAAAAATTATTGAACTTTTTAAATTTTTATCTTCAGTTTCAGATATTTTTAAAATTCAAATAATTTTTATTCTTAAATTTCATGAGCATGTCACTGTAGTCTGCAATGTCTTTATCCACTGTGATTTTTTTTGAGTTCGGTATATCAGTTGGTTTTAGTGTAGTCGTTAAAACGGAAACATGCAAAAATATGACTTTAACAAGCCATTACGCGAAAACTATGAGAGGTTAAAAAAATTTCACAAGAGCCAAATTTAGTCAAATTTTGTGTCTAAAATAAGAAAAAAAAAATATCTGGTAAAGATAAAAAAAATAAAAAATGGTGATGAAAATTGCGGTAGACCGTGCCCTGTGCTTATCTACCTGTGCTTGAGATGCGTTGCAGCGAGTTGCAGTTATTCATTTTTTGACGAAACTGTTTAACGTACATTACATGTGTTATCTCTGCGAAAAGAAAACTGGCTTCAAACAATGATTCAATAAGTTTAAAAATTCGGCACTCTTATTAAAAACATTATTTTCGGGCCTTTAATAATGGCATAAGATTGTTATTTTTTTTCCAGATTGCCTTATCTGGGATAAATACCAACAGGATTCCAGAAACCAAGACATAAGCAAGCTTTAGTCTTTAAATACAAACAGTATATTAAGGTTACCACTTGAAATAATTTAGGAAATGTTTAAAAGCAAAATACTTGTTATGAATACCAAAAGCCTTGCCTGGAGGATGGGATAGCAACGACGACAGTGCAATTAGGTCAGTAGTTGCACAAGACAATAGCCTCAGCGATTCTCCCCACCTGCACTGAAATATAGCAATATAAGAGAATGTATCGAGGGAATCGGGAGTCTGTCTCCTTCAAGCCTTCCAGACGTCACCAGTTTGCCAGGATGGTCCTGAGTTGAGACCCACGACGTGCCGCCGTCCATCGATAGCCGAACATACTCAACATCAGCCTCCGGCAACTTCATTTGACGGCGAGGTCTAAGGTGTCCAAAGGGTTGCCCATTATAGAGCAGAAAATAACTGAATTAACTAAAATATCCGTTCCCCTCCTATCTAAATTATGTAGTATAACTTTGTCAGCAAACCCACAGTAATTAGATTAACATATTACAATAAACCGTAACCTTCACCCAAAGCATTATCCACCAGCTAGTTTCAATACAAGTGCCTATCTCTGACTACAGCCACCCAACCACTTTAAATCTTGTGTAAAACGATTAAATTATTGTTTTACATAATTTGGTGGAGGTGCTTACATGCCAACTGAGAAGCTTGTGCATAGAAGTGTGGTACTTCATTATACACGCTGGTCAGCCGTGCCCCTAGCGCTCCATCAATTTTGTACCTAAGACAAACGCAGTCTAGCTAGATAGGCACCTTAACAACGCTTCTGAAACGGCGATGGATGTGCGAACCCCATTTTGTCAATAAATAGGCCTTAACCGTGCAATAATCCTGAATACTAGACAGAATGGTGGAATTTTGACGAAACACATTCGAAATTAGTTCATCGCACGGAAATCGAGTGCACAAGTGCCGTAAAATAAGCTTTAGAGAAAATATTTAACACAGTTTATATCGCAAAACGCTGACGTACCTGCTTCGATTTCGTGTATGTACGAGATGTTTATGCAGCGAGTTACGTAACTGCGTCTGATACACGAGACAAAAACTTAAAGATAAAAAAAAATAATTCTGCAAGCAAAAGTTAAAATACTAAGCACACAGGGCACTGACCATTACTATAAAATACATCGTCCCCGTCACCTCCCCCTTCAATAAACATGCATGGAATAAATACACACAAGCTCCGCACAATAAAGAGGGCACTTCACCCGCATATAAACACGTTCCGATTCCTGCCAGCGAACAAACAACTCGTTCGACACCGTCAAAAACTTCCAGTAACGGTGGCCCACGTTCAACTTTAAGGGGCAGTGTTAGACAAATTGTATTTTCAATTTTTGAGCCATAACATTTACTCAAATTTTATTGTCAAAATTTTCTCTTCAACAAAGCATAGGATATATTCTTGGTAAACTGCTTGGCACAAATGATAATGTAATCTTTTATTAATGTGTCATGCGGAATCATTGCAAGAGAATATGTATGTACATTAACTTTCAAGAATTCTCTTACAATGTCTCTACGTGACAAATTAATTAAATATTACATTAATATTTATGTCAAGCAGTTTACTAAGAATATATCCCATGCTATATCAAAGAGAAAATTTTGATAATACAAATTTAAAAAGTGTTATGGCTCAAGAACTGAAAATATAATAAAATTGTCTAACACTCCCCCTTAAAATGAACACAAAATATTTTAGGACATACGCCATTGCGGGCGAATGCTTCAGTTTTGCAGAAAATCCCACAATAAAACAAAAACAAAGGAAGAAAATCCAGTAAGCTGTAGTCAACAGACATAAAACATACAGATAATTATTGAAAGTTATTTTGTAATATCCCAGAAGATGACATTAGGACAAGAACAGATATAAACAACGCATAATTCCTAAGGGGAATATAGTCAACTCAAGAAGGATAACACAAAAAAAAAAAAGACAGACGAAAAAGTAATAATAACCCAACAAAAATGGGGTGTGCGAAAAAGGCACCAAATGGATGAACGACGACAACACAAATAACGAGAGACACGTATGGATGTGAACATGGACAAAACACAACACAGACAAAAAACTGACGGAAATAGTAGGCTTCTCAAGACAACAGATGCGACGCCACCAATGGCGTATGTAAAAAAAAAAAATAACTTTTGTGTTCATAGTACGAACCCATTACAAGAATCGCTCAAAGATCACTCCGCCTTAAAGTTTTGATATTTTCCGTCTGAAGAATATTACTTACAACTAGGAAACAGCCAAGTTTTGAGCTATATTTTCAGTTTCTAAACACAGTTGGGAAGTTCAGTTGCCTTTGGTTTTTGTGTGATTTAAAACGTTATTGAAATTTACGGGCCACTGAGGACACGACGCAAAGAATGAAAAGCCTTCTTTCAGGTTTTGTATGAACTCTGTGAATTTCCCCAGTCCTTGGATGAAAAACGATGCCTGATGACATCGTGTATGTACCCGACGGACGCGCCTGGTACGACAATGATGGCTCTCCAGGTCGGGACTAGAGGTGAAGGAAGATGAGTTAGCGGGTGACCTCGCCGTGTGATCCAGTGTCGTCGCGAGATAAACACGAGTCCATTACGTCGTGCCGGTGTCTGGCTGCAGCCCTCTGGGGCTAGGGGGTGGATATGACCACAACCCCTCCTCGCCCGGCAGCTCGTCCATCAGGAGGCTACCAGACCACACCAGGGTGCCCTCTGCCGCGTCATGATCGACTCCACCCTCACCCCGCACATACATCATCGCTCACGAGGCCGGCCCGAGGCCCCTATGCTCGCGAAGTTGCGGTGCGCCGACACCCCATAACTCACGTGCCGTCGGACATCATTTTTATTTCTCCCTCGAGGGACCGCGGAGGTGTTGCGGCCACAGCCCAGAGGCCACGGGACTGCCGCCTGCACCCCACCTTACACCTCTACGTCACAAACCTCTAGGACCGCACACACGCAACACGAGCTTGTTCGTCAGCCAGCTCACCAAGTGTATGCCTGATCACTAACGCATTGTTCCAGTTGACTGACTGCATTGTGTTTTAGTCAAGGTAGCTGATAAGGGGTGACACGAAGTGGGTATGGAGCAAGGGCAAATCCAGAGGAAACCGCAAACCAAATCCGAAAACAAAATTTCGATTACACGCTGAAGACCAAATAATTTGTAAATTGAAATCAGGTATTTGCAGCAGTACCTGTATTTTTGATGCAATTGCGTCGCAACCTTTTCCCACATTTTTTATTAGAACTTCACATCCATACCAGCACAATTAGACGGTAACCCTCCCCACCTAAAAAAAAAATTCTGACCCATCCCTAGTTTGGAGCACCGCCTGAATGAAGAGTCTGGGGAAATGGACGATCCCTTAAAAAAAAAAAAAAAAAAAAAAAAAAAACATGCCGACCATAGGCATCGTGCACGATTCCTACATAAGAAAACCTGGGTCGACCTGGCCTCAAATCGAACCCGAATTGCCTTGGTAGTAGGCGATTTAGTGTAATGAAATAAGGCATGATGCCATTTAGTTGATTTCGTGATTCAAAGATCGGAACACACGTCTTCCTCCGGAATGTGCGTGTTTATCACTATTCCTCTTTTTAAGGGCTTGTTCCCGAGTTTTTTTCAGACTGGTGCCAATAACTCAAATATTTTTTAACCAAAAGTTTTGAAAAAAATTTGAGTCAATGTGCAATCGCTAGAGGTAATGATTTTTGGTGAAAAGAATTATGCAACATTTTGTTTCAGTGCCTCACGTTCACATCTGCAGCTCTGGTACGTAGTTATTAGCAGTGTACATTAGTGTAGAGGCATCACTCATTGAACTGTACCAATGAGAATAACATCAATGCGACAACACCCGTCTGTGATTTGCGGGTAGATACCAAATGTGTTGAGAGTTAAAATCAGCCAATCACTGACCATGAAACAGAGCTGCAGATGTGCACGGGAGGCACTGAAACAAAATGTTGCATAATTCTTTTCACCAAAAATAATTGCCTCTAGCAATCGCACAATGCACAATACTGTGGACTGGTTTTTTAAAATAATGTACCATTCGCCAGCAAAAAAAAAAATAATTTCCTTCATTTTTGCTTATTTTCACGACGATAAACGTGGTGCTTTGGGTAATGAAATCTAAAAAACCGTTCAGTATAATTCTACAAAAAATTCAGCTACAAATTATAACATATAAGTGTCAAAACTGTGCAGCGAAATTTTGATACGAGTATTAGGTAGCAATAAAAAAAATATTTTCGAAATAACTGCAAAACTCCGTAACAAGGCCTTAAACGATACTGCTCTTCGTGTTTACGCCACATAACCCACTATTCTACCGGATTTTCTTGTAAGATCTGTCCTCCGCACCAAACATTGGTTTTCCGACTCTGCACCAAAAAAATTCCTAATTTAATAAAGGTACCAAACACTGCCCAACTCTTACACATTACGTTAATATTCATTTCCCTCAAATAAAATATTTTACGGTTCCATAGTTTACGTAAAAACGCATGCCAAAATATCGATTAGACTACTTTCGCTACTGACCCAAAGTAAAAACGATACGAATGAAATAATTTACAGTGAAAGTAAATGCATTGCATTAAGGGGTATGGAGCGCCAAAACAGTGAATTTTCTCAATTTTTGACATAACTTTTTCCCCTCGTTTATTATCGAAAATCAAGGTTCGACAATCCGGAAATTTTACTTTTGTACAACTTATTACATTGCTGCATAGTCACAGATTGTGTAATTTTTGGAGCAGTGGTAGCAGATAGGAAAAAAAAGAGACATTTTTCCTATCTGCCATCAGTGCTCCAAAAATAATAATGTATGTGACTAAGTAATAAAGTAAGAAGATGTAAAAAACTGTTATCTACGGACTGTCAAGCCTTGATTTTCTATAATAAGCTAAGGGAAAAAGTTATGTTGAAAATTGTGAAAATTCACTGCTTCAGCGCTCCATTCTCCTTAACCTACAGAATTACACCTTTTTTTTATTTAATGTAGAATTGTTCGTATTTAAAAAATCTTGGATGCACTTAATATTTGCATATCTTTGAGTGTCCGTATTTTTAGACATTAATTTTTGCGTTGATAAACAAAGGTGTCATTCTGTAGCGTAATACATCGAGAAGATGGCTTATCGCGGGGAAACTTGACTGTTTACTGGCTTTAAACGTACGTTCAGCTTATGAAAAAGTTACTGACGTTCGCTTGTGCGTGGAGCTGTTGCCCTATTTGACTAAGCCAATAAGAATCACGCAATTGTAATATTTGATGACTATTATTGGTCTGCGGATAGCTACGTTTCGTAAGACGTAAAACACTTAATCACACATGTCGCAAGGAACCCACGGTGTTTCCAAGTGTATGTTTTCACAAAAAGTGTTTCGCGATATACCATTATATCTAGCAATACATTTACTTTCATTCAAAATTCGTTCTTTCGTATTGTTTGAATAGTTTTTACTTGGGGCATGAAGGTCAGGAAGGAATATCGTCACGAAGTATGTTCGGATGTGTACAGGTCAGTGGATTCCAGCCTGACGCCAAATAACGCGACATTTGTGTGTTACTAGCTGTTGGGTAACGGTCAATATTTTTTCTAGTAATGTTTAAACAAGTTAATAATAAAACTGTACCATAGTAACAACCGCTAATGGTATTCCAGTTTCTCTCTCTTCAGTCCTCTCGCTTTATGTGTCTTTTCTCTTGCTTTGCGAAATTCTGTCTACAGCACCCGTCTAAAGTTTAACACCACCATGTTAAATCTTCAAACGGCTCATGAAACCTAAAGTTTTGCCGCAATACTGATTCTCACTTTTTTTTAAATATTCTTACACATATAATAAATGAATCCCCACAGCCACAATGATAGGGTATGTTTAGTTTAGGAGTTATGAAGTTTTAAAGATTTTCTTGCAACCAAAGAGTAATCTCTGAAAGCTGACAGGGCTGCAAACAGTTGAAAATGCTCCAAACACCGCACGCACACGAAACGGGACTTGTAATGCCACGTGTTGAACAAAAGACGAACAACGCACACGAAGAAACCTCATTCGGCAGTAAAGTTTTAAATTCTTGCATATTGTGTAAAGAAGTGTACTTTTTCAATTCCATTTACATTTCGATAAATGTGGCCAACTTTCTGTAGAATTTTTCTCGGATTTTTTTTTCAACCAAAATTACAAGCACACTTTCATAAACGAATAGTTGACGTAACTTCAACAGTATACGACACAAAATTGTTCGTATATAGCAAAATGCGGTAATTTTGTGGTTGTAAGAAAATCTTTAAAACTTCATAACTCCTAAACTGAACATACCCTATCATTGTGGCTGTGGGGATTCTTTTATTACATGTGCAAGAAAATTCTGCGGTAAAACTTTAGGTCTTATGAGCCGTTTGATGATTTTACATGGCGGTCATAAACTTTAGATCAGTACCGTATGTCAGTTTCTTGATACGACCTAAACATTGCCCTCGGACTTGTTGCGACTATCCAACAGCGCGGTCTTCTGGTCGAGTCTCTCGTAATACCAGCAAAAATAACTACACATCGCTCAGAATGTTTACTTTGACGAACGCAAGTGGGTCTTTTAACATTTTTCATTTAACCTACTCTGGTTAAATGTAAGCGTTTCTTCTCCATATGGTGGGAAAAAAACTGCATGGTGAAAGGTTGTCTGTTTGTTGGAACCAATATTTGTGCGCCATATTTCGTATGGCGTATGCTATTCTCGTGATGGTTCCTCACTGTAAAAAAATTTAAAATGAATTTAATCTATATGTGTAATGGAAGCTAATTACCTCTACAAGTGAGGGAAAATTACTCGACACGTGTCAAGGAAAGTTACTCAACTAGTAATGTAATTTTTCGTTACATATTGCCGCAGCCCTCTAGGACAATTTGACATAACGCGCGAGCGAAACTTCCGAGTGGTTTGTGTGACGAATACACTACCTTGCGGAAATTTCCACACATATTCGGAAATCAGATTTCTCTTTCAAGGTTTGGGAATATTACCATACGTAAGTAGATAGGTTTAGCCGATACTGGGGCAGAGGGTTGAGGGTGTGGAGCTGCGGAGTCGCGTCCGCCATCTTGGATGATGTCACCGCCACCATCTTGTTTCCGACCGCCATCTTGTTTCCGGCGGCCATCTTGTTTCCGGCCGCCATCTTGTTTCCGGCCGCCATCTTGGATTACATCACTTTCAAAATTTTCCAAAATTTCCCAAAAATTAAAAAAACATTTCAAAAATTAAAAAAAAATTAAAAAAATAAAAAAAAATCTAAATATTAATTTTACATCCATCCGCCATCTTGGAATAATTTATACCCCCGCCATCTTGGAATACTTTTACCGCCAATTTTCGTCAGTCATTTGTTTTCATTGAACCCACCATATTTAAGTTTTAAAGTTCCCCGCCAAAATAATATATTATTATATTTAGTTCTAGGAATGACCACAAGG
>PNEQ01024005.1:14625-72365 GCA_003012365.1 Medauroidea extradentata | reverse complement strand
GATCTAACCTAACTCGATCTAACCTAACTCGACCTAACCTAACTCGACCTAACCTAACTCGACCTAACCTAACTCGACCTAACCTAACTCGACCTAACCTAACTCGACCTAACCTAACTCGTTCTAACCTAATTCGACCTAACCTAACTCGACCTAACCTAACTCGACCTAACCTAACTTGACTTAACCTAACTTGACCTAACCTAACTTGACCTAACCTAACTTGACCTAACCTAACTCGACCTAACCTAACTCGACCTGACCTAACACAACCAATCCTAACCTGATCTAACCCAACCAATCCTAACCTAACTCGACCTGACCTAACACCACTAATCCTAACCTGACCTTACCCAACCAATCCTAACCTAAACTGACCTAACCCAACCAATCCAAACCTAACCCGACATGACCTAACCCAACCTTACCTAACTTAATCCAACCTAAACTAATCCCACCTAACAATACCCTACCTAACCTTAACCTACATAACCTCAATCTAACCCTACATAACCCTACATAATCCTACATAAATTAACCAAACCTAACCTCAACTCTACCTAACCTCAATTCTACCTTACCTAACCCTACCTCTCCTTCGTTCTTATTCTTCTTAGTTCTTGTAGGAAAGTTATAGATACTTAGATTCGTCAGACATTAATGCCAATTGTAAAAACACGGTTCTCTGTAGTCGGCAGGAAATTTTATTACAGGAATCTCGCTTATCTTGTAATCTTGAGTATTGATTGGATTACACAGATCGATGACGAAAACTATAGAGCACTTTTGTCTTTTCGGGCTAATAATAGAGATGGAATTTTGAGGAAACATTTAAAAAATTAGGAGGAACTAGAGGTTAGTTCACACCTCTGCTTATACAAAATGAAACCATTCTTGTGTTGTGTGGAGAATTGATACAGGCAGCTATAGTTTTTAGACTTAATGTAGTAGCTGACGAGACACGAGACATTTCACAGTTTATTTCAGCTAGATATGTTAAGATAAATGAAGGGAGGGAAACCACAATGGACCCTCCTATTGCAATTTTCACAAAGTGTACATACCTCTTAAGAGTTAGTCGACCGTAGTTTTTTTTTTACGTTTGAGGCACGGAAACGGGTAAGGCGATAGATAAGCCGAGTATAACCCGTGCGTCAAGCACCTCATCGCCTCTAGGTGCACAGTAGTAAACTAGCGTGCAGTGTTTACGTAGTAACTGTTTTTCCAAGGGACTTCAAGCAATGACCCTATAATTTTATTTGTGGAAAGTACGTGGAAAAGTCCCAATCAGGTTTCTATGATTTTTTATTACGATTACGATTGATATTTTCTCAGCTACAGCAACGTGAAAAAGTCATTTTTAGCACTTTTGAGAAGCTTGATAATCATGTTTTTAACTATCGGACTGCATTTTTAAAATTATAGGGACTTTATTTGAAGTGTTTTCTTTTCGTTGATAAACGTATGAGAAACATTTTTAGTAACTATACCTGAAAAACGACTATATGTACCATGCTACAGCAGGTCTCACACGCCACGTCCACTAACTATTAAAGGGTGCAACTTAGGGGCTAGGTTTATTAGACATTGTTTCTTTCTTTTGGTATGTATGACCTGTTCCTGCAATATGGCACACTCTTTTTCGAACAGCCTGTGAGTGTGTTGTACGTATGTGTGTGTATATATATTGTTACAAGTTTGGGACATAAAACTTTTCATGTGGGCAATTTCCATGAGTTCTTTTGGGATAGAGGTATTATAATTATAAAAAAAAAAAAAGTTAAAATTAATTACTGGATTTAACAGCTCACAAAGCTACGAAATACACAAAACAGTAATCAACTATAACTCTCACAACACAATTAGTTATGCACACAATTAGTACTGTGCCACAGAACATTAATTAATTTTGACAATTAAAGCAAAAGAATATTTACCACTAATCAATTAAAGACTACAAATCACAGTAAAAGTTAAGTCATATATCCAATCAACAGTCCTAAGGGAGGATGGCTCACCATGTACAGTGCAGCACCCAGAGTGTACCACTGTCTTCACTCTTGAGGTCTTCGGTTCGACTCCCGTCGCGCACCTCCTTCACAAGAAGCCCTCTTGTCTCATCCAGTACTGCTCCGAAGGTTATGTGCCTGAGGCCTCGCAGTAGACTCCGACGTCACCAAGACGTCTTCCTGGCATCATCAAGATGTCCTCACCAGCCTCCCTGCACAAGCTTAGCACCTCCTCCGAGCAGGACCAATAGCGATCTCTCGAAGCACTCCTCTTGAATCACCAGGTAGACAGTCTCCTCAAGTAGCCAGTTACTGCCCTCCTCGACACAACACAGTCAGTGTTGTTCTCCACATCTCGCCACCTTAGCAGCACTCCAACACAACACCGCAAGTCTTGTTTGTCCTTCCTGCAGCCCACTGGCGTCACACAGCCTCGACACCAACCACCGCTGCCATGTTGCCATCCTCGAGATGCCACACCTCGTCAGCTCAGTTGCGCCGACAAAACACCTGAGTGTTGTCTGTCCCTTCTGCAGGGTGCTGATGTTACTCAGCCTCAACACCGACCATTGCCACCATGTTGCCATCCTCATGATGCCACACGTCAGCTCCGCCGATGTTACATCAGCTTCGACGCCGTCGTGATACTGCCCTCAAGGCGCTGGGTCCTCATCTCTGTTCCGCCGCCACTCGGCCCGTCACTTCTCATGACGTCCATCGCCGCCCAGTGGCAACGCCGCCCCTAAGGGCGCTGCCTCACATCACTCTCGGTGTCACTTCATCTTCATGACTCATTACAAGACTATCACTTCCAGACTATCACTTCCTGACTCTCCACGACTGTCACTTCCCAACTCCACAAGAATCCACAAAACTGACTCACATTGCGATGTACCGAGGATTTTATACGGCCCCTTCAGTGACGTCAATAGCTGAAGAAACATGGTGACCTAAGGTCTAAAAATAGACATTACCTCGATCGTACCTGTTGGTAATCACATATTCGCACTGGCGTCATCGGGGATACCCAGTGACGTCTCTTGGGAGATGCGACATAGCTGCGAAAATCCATGACATCACTGGTTGACTCACAGGGCTGACCACCCAGCATGATGTAATGTGCCTGCTGCCCAGCCAACACGCAACTATTAAATATATGTAAATATATATATATATATATATATATATATATATATATATATATATATATATATGGACAGGAAAAAAACTCGACTTGAGGTCTGCTAACAGTAGCACGAGCCAAGTTTTCGCGAGTAAGTCTCGACAGTTGTTTTTCGATGAACTCATGGTTGTACTGCTAACACTAGACAAATCTATAAACTACAACGAAGTGAAACTCTTTGCATAGTGTTCAAAATGTCGAAGGAAAAAAGCCGAACTACTATACACACAAGTTTACAAATATCAATGAAGTCGCATTTTATAAACTATGTATCAAGCGTATGAAATATTTAAGGCTTAATTTTAATTTCCTGCTATCTTGAAATCCTTAATCGTAAGGAGGCTTTTACAAATGACCTGGTGATCGCCGAAAACCTGTCGCGTGATCTTCGCTATGTTCTACATTTTATTTTACAGCCATTCCAAAAGTTTTCAGAAATAGTTTATAAAACTGTTTTGGAGGATATTTTACAATTTATGTCGACAACTGAAAACATATGAAGTCTGTTTTGAAAGTAGCGTACTAAAATTCTGTATGACGTAAATAAATATACTCTCAAGGTTAAAAGAGAATCTCTATACTGTATTGGATACTAGAACCAACCATTTTGGTAACCTGGATAATCAATATAGGAAATCTCAAAGTGACTATAAATTAAATCGTTTAAATGTTCAAGCAGCCAGCAGAATACGACGTTAGCGTATTTAGCAAGTCCAGTGGTGCCGGAGACGTCGGGGCAGCAGGCCTTCACCCCCTACAACTAGTTTGTGGGGACAAAGGATGTGTTTTGAACCTTCCTCCAACATTTTTCGGTATGTGTAATTAATATTTATACAAGATAATGCCACTTACTAAATATCTGCCTTATACTCAATATTTCTGTTTGGAAACATCTAAATTGCATCATTTTGTGCCTTGAGATTCAAACTTTTCCGGGGGACGACCTCCAGAAACCCCGTGTGTGTACATGTTTATTCGTAACATGCATCAGTCTTTGCCCCTTCTCCCCACTCAAAGACTGAGCCTGAGCTAGTCGGAGAATAAAATAATATCCCGTTATTAGACAAGTAGGACACATTAATAAATGTTGTGTAACTTAATATATATTATAGTAAAAATACAAATGGCGGGTGATTAACAAATATCCTGTCAAGATTACGTATTAGTTTTCGTTGACTTCATTTCCGTGAAAAGAGGCACACAGTGGCATTGTAAACCAAAGGGTCTGTAAGAAACGGGTGCTAATTTTCTAGCATGTCTATGTCGTAGAGTTATTTCGCGGATTACAGACAGACATGGAAGAGTACCAATTAACAATAGCTAGGGAAAGGTGCTTTTCGCGAATAGATTTTTCCATCAGTTTGTCTCAAAGCCTTACGTATACACCTGTAGCTCTGCTTGGTAGTTATTGGCAGCTTGTCTTTGTTCAGAGACGTCACTTATTTGACTGTGCCAATCAGAGAAAGGTTACTACGACACCACACGTCTGTCATTAGCAGGTAGAACCACAAGACACTGAGAGTAAAAAACATCCAATCATTCACTACAAAGCAGAGCTGAAGGTGTGCACATAATAAATGTAAACAAGATGTTGCAAAGTTCTTGTCGCGAAAATCACCGTCCCTAATCAATGGACCCTCAAGATTCTAAAATGCCATAAAGTCTGCAACGCTCTTTCATTGGGGCATTCCTTTGATTGCGACACTGTTATTTAAGGGCATTTCAATAAACATTTAAAAAATCTTACTTTTGTCTGGCTTAACATAAAGATCTGTATTACAATTACTTGTACAATATTGTTGTTGTATTAAAAACTTTGTAAAGAAACTAAACAAAAAAAGTAACATAAGGAAATACTGAATTTCATTTTATATTTTTACTGAAAACAACGAAGACTATTTGGCAGGCCAAATAGACAACGAATCCGTTCGACACAATTATTTTTCCTTGATACCAAACTTATTCGGTGACAAATTATCTATGGTTGTCACACACAGCAGAAGCAACATAATCTAAGTTGATTTCGGATGTTAATATTTCGAGGCACCATGCAAAGTAAGAAATGGCGTCCGATCAGCATGGCATGGACGTTTACGTGCAGACGCACGTCTTATAACGCAAAAGGTCAATTTTCAGTCATTCGTGAAAAATAATTGAATACTTAGTTGAAAACACAACCGAGAGCATCATGTGGCATATTACCTGTACCAAAGGTAAACATTGTAACATGTTAAACAATTTTGGACGAATAACTGGGTCTGCCGTCGTAAATGAAACGTGTGTTGTCTGCTGCGTTTGCGCGATAACAATGTCATGTTATCAAAAAATGTTCATGCGTACACATAAAACTCAAATCCTTACACTATATACCTATCCTGATAACGGTTCGTCTAGATATCTCATTTAATAAAGAAATTTTCAGAAGGTCGCCACTGTGTAAATATGAAAGGGGCATGAACACAAATACAGCAATTTTACTCTAACATGTATGCTGCCGAGTCTGCTGAAATCCTGAGAATCGTTCTTCAGATATCTGAATGTAACAAAAAATTTCAAATAGCAGCCATTTTTATGTAACGAACATGACATGAATAAAAACACACAAAAGTCAAGTCACCTTAGTAAGTAGTACTAAATATGTACCAAGTTTGATGAAATTCGGAAAAATATTTTCTTACGTGTCAACTTACTCGAAAATTATAAAAATGGCTACTATTTAAAAAAAAAAAAATAATATGGCACGCATAAATAAATACAAGTCTAGTCACCTTACCAGGTAATATATGTGTACCAAGAATGATTACATTTGGTATACGAGCTCAAAAGTTTTTAGAGGAGACACACACATTCATAGACACACATGCATACAGTTGATCTTATTTACCTACTTTTTCTTCGGAAAGTAGGCAAAAAAAGAGAAAATAATTATGTTTATTGCAAAAGCTCAGCCAATTTATCTGGCATTACATTTGTATAGATTTATTTAAATTTTTCTTTTATGCACACTAGAGTTTTACAAGATAATTGATACTATTTTTTTTATTCTACTTATTTTCATATTAGATTGTTTTATTTTACGACTGTTTTGCTAACGGTAAAATGCAGTGCGAAGTGTATTTTAACTCAAAGTAAAATATAGAATGTTGATAAGAATGTCCGATGCAGCATGTTTACCCAAGGTATATTTACATGATTATTTGTAAACTTTTACCATTTATCTCATCGACCTGCATATCTTGCTAGAATAAAAGAAATGTAATTGTGATAAATTACCGCAAATTGATTTTGGTTCCTAAATGCATCTGTTTTCAGTGACAGTACAATTACTTAAAAATTGCCGCGGATTTAAACATTGAAGTTGATTTTTTTTTTTATTTATTTACATACGTAATAACAAGATTACAATTCTTACATACAGGAAACTGACCTCCTTGAGTATGTGCTCTGGTTGGAGTTCTTACAATATAAATCTAACTATGCATGTTGATAGCAGTCTAAGATTTTGGATTATAATGAATAAAAAGAGTTAAAATATTTGTGTGAATAAATCTACAGATCAGGCTGAGTATTATCATAAGGCTAAAGGTAACTGACATCACAGATTACACAGAGAATACACTTTTAAGCTTTTACAATTCAAACTCCAAAGTACACTGACATAGATCTAATAAAAAGTTATGTGCATACACATGTAATGCATATACATTCATGGATACATAACTAATATAGTTTCATCCATAGGTTTACACACTTGTAATAACATACACACAATCTACATACAGGTACCTAAAAGGGCTTTCAGCTCAAAAGATGTGTTCATCAATCAATAGGCCAAGGAATTAGAGCTTAATGAAAACATAACATCCAATTAGTGTGATATAGATAGATAGGGGAGTCTGTTCAGTTTTATGTTTAAGTACAGTTACAAATTCCTGTCATTTCAAGACATGTATTGCAATGTGCAGTGAACAGGATGAAGACAAAATATCACATATTGTATTATGAGTTTCGTGTTGGCAACTCAAATTATTTGGAAAATTCCCATTATGGTTGGAACCAATCACTCAATCTGGTTATTAAATATTCTTTTAGCTTTTTCTTGTATTGTGTGGGATTATTTATTGCTTTTAGTCTACGAGGGAGTGCATTGTACAGTTTATAGCCTTGGAATGTTAGTGAAATTTTTCCTTTATTGGTTTTAACTGATGTCAGGTATATATTTTTACAATTTTTTGTGTTGTAGTTGTGATAAGGTGTAGGGGTAGAATTCCGTTTGCTGTGAACATGTTGGAGCACGTTGAGCCTATAAAGTCCTCTGATAGGCAGAATTGCAAAGTTTTTATACAGGTCCTTTGTATGGTAGGAATTTGGTAGAGTGAAGGTGTTTCTGAGTGCACGATTTTGAGCTACCTGTAGGGGTTTCAGAATCCTCTCAACTGCTGTGCCCCAGATCTGGGAGTGATACTGCAGGTGGCTGTGAACAAGTGCTTAATAAACAATTTTCCTTACCTCTACGAGAGTGTTGTGGAAGTATAAAATACCTGTGACTGGGAGAATTTTTCTTAGTATCATTGCAACGTGTTATTGCCAATTTAGGTGCTGATCAAGTTGTAGGCCAAGGTATTTGATTACTTGTACCCGCTTTATTAATTTACCATTTACCACAATTTGCTTCTGTGTGTCCAGTGAAAAATGTGGAGTGTGGAATATTATATATGAGGTTTTTTTGAGATTAAGTGTTAATTTGTTTAACCGAAAAAATTCACTTATGGTTAGCAGATCATGTTGCATGTTAGATATGGTGGTATCCACATCATTACATGAGTCGTAGAATACAGCAGTGTCATCTACATACATTTTGACTTCACCATGTAATTTTAGATTAGCTAAATCATTAATATATACTAGAAATAGTAATGGTCCTAGTACACTACCCTGTGGAACTCCTGTATCTATTGTTCTTTTGCTGCTATTGCAATCATTTACTCTGACAAATTGCTGTCTACTAGTGAGGTAGCTTTTCATTAGTTGAAGTGTTATTCCTCGGATGCCACTCATTTCCAGGTTTTGTAGCAATATGGCATGATTTACCGTGTCAAACGCCTTGCACAGGTCTATAAATATCACAGCAGAGTATTTGCCTTGATCTATTGAGTTTTTATTTTTGTTAACTAAGTCACTTGCTGCTACTGATGTGTTGCGACCTAGCTGGAAACCATACTGCTCATCACACAGAAAAGAAGTAGAATTATAGAAGCTGGATATTCGTTCATATATTATTTGCTCATAGATTTTGTTTACGGTGGATAATGCGGATATTGGCCTATAATTATGTGGATCCTTGGGGTCACCACCTTTGTGGACCGGAGTTACCCTTGCTATCTTTAATGCGTCAGGGTACACACTACTCGTGATCATTTGGTTAATGTTGTAGACAAGGGCTTCACTGATTGTTTCAACACAACATTTTATGCATTTGGCATTAATACGATCGTAGCCTGGACTAACATTGTTACTGAGCTTTTGTAAAAGTGTGTTTACCTCAATATCACTAGTAGGTTGTAAAAATATAGTATGTGGAGAGTTTTTAAGTGTTTATAGCTTGTTCAAGTTGTCATCAATTTCATTTTTTTTATTTTAGATGACAATAATATCCCTATATTTGTAAAGTGCTCACATAGTGTGTCAGTTATAGCATGCGATGTGTCCCTTACAGTGTTATTCTTATCATTTTTTTTTTTTTTTAATTTCCTGGAATTTCTGTTTCTTACAAAGCATATTATTAATATTCTGCCAAGTTTTCTTTGGGTTTCCATTACAGTTTTCAAACATTTGTACATTGTAGTTTTTTAAATACTGTCTTTTAAGGGACGTAATTTTATTGTTCAGTTTACTGAGTGTTTCTTTCAAGTTGGTATTATGTCTCTTTTTTTTATATAGTTTGTCTCTTTTAAGAACAATTTGTTTTAACTCTGGTGTTACCCAGGGGCTAGTTGTTCCGCATATATCCATGTGCGTTCGTGTGCGCGGAGTAACACCAAGGAAGTCGTCTGTGACCAAGGAGTATAAGGACACACACCCTTAACTTTCGGATGACAGGGTAGCAGGTAGAGATTATGTTGACAACCAACCCTGCTCAACTCCTGGCTCCTAGCATCGTCACAGACCTGGGCCGGACAAGTACTGTTACTCCCGGCCCTCAAATCGGCTCCGTCACTCCCCTCACTAGTCATCAACCATAGTCCTGCACGAAGAGACTTTCTTTCTCGCTCGTGTTCTCTCTCCCCCTCCCTCCCGCTGTGCTATAGCCTCTCTTCCCCCCCCCCTTCTTGCAGTCGACTACTAGCCTCTCTTTCCCAATACCGATGCGAAATGCCTAGATCCTGCTCCTGTGCCACGCTTGTGCTGCCATCTTCCTAGAATATGGTAACGATGGGCTCAAACAAAATACGCTATCATGGTGGCGGACTCGAGTCAGGGGCGTCATTTGGGGCTACAGGGGGGGGGGGCAAATGCCCCGCCCTGGATTTGGAATTTTTGTGTATAAATATATTTTTTTTATTTTTTAATGTAAATAATGCTAACTTAAGGACATAAAACTGAAGTTTTATTATTAAAGTATTTAATTTATACATGCTTAATTAATAAAAAAGATGCAACAAGGTCACTGTCGTCAGAAAACAAAATCTTGCACCCCCCCCCCCTGGAAAAACCTGAAATGACGCCCCTGACTCGAGTACTACAAAACCAGACAGCTCTATGCGCGGAGAGAGAAACTCGGGCCCAAGCCAAGTCTCACCAAACATCGGCACTGCATGAGTTCGCCCGAGTATCTGGCGTCGTGTAAAGTGAACTTCAGAGCTTCGCGTCACGCATGGCATGTTCACAAACTACACGGGAGGCGAGCTTTCGTAATATTACTGATCGACAGTCCTCAGTACTTGGGAAAACTTTTAAGGATACATAACTTCCCATCGTCAAAAAGTCTATATTCTCGTTTTTAACTGTTTAATTTAAAACTTGGACTAGAACTTTTAAACGTCAAAGTTCGTGATACTCCTGAAATATTTACTACTTCTCTTTTACTCATGTTTCATGTCCATATTTTTTTATCACTTTTAATTTAACCAGTGATTGAAAATTTTATTCAAAGAAACAGGCAGAAAGTTACTGAAATTGTACACACGTACGTTGCCACAATGTTTCCAATAAATAAACCCAACAAACGTACGGATTCTTAAAAATATACAGGATGTCTGGTTGTTGTAGGTACAAACGAAAGAGGTGTGTCGAAGACTATGAAACAAGCAAATAATGCTAATAAACATAGTTCCGGCAAACGATGATGTTCCCGTTACGATGCACGGACACGTGCAATCACGTCAATGTTGCAACACTGTTATTGAAAAGCTTCGGTGTGTGCCAGCCCTGTCGGTAGTGTCCACGAACTACACGAACGTACTGTGGATGGTTGCCACTGCATTCGGATGACACCTGCAGTTTTTGGACGTGTACGGACATCGATGCGAAGACGTGCTGAAGTCTGCCTTCCCAATGAGGCCCATTTCCGACACTTGTTGCAATGTCTTCGTCCACATGTGCAGCATTTTGACGTTTTGACCCTCGGAAAAACTGGTATTTTAGCATTCCTGTCGTAACACGTAATGTGTCATATTGGGAAAACCATTGGACATTTTTTTATTTTAATTTTGGACATTTTACGTGCCCTGGAACAGTGCAAGGTCTTGGTATAGGAACACGTGGGGAAAGGGAGGAGGAATCGACCAGGGCCTGTTGAAGGAGCCACCTCAGCATTAACCTGGAGTGATGTTGGGAAACCCTGGAAAACCTCATCAAGATGGCCGGAGCCAGGTATCGAACCCGAGTCCTCACGAACGCGAGGCGAGGGCCTTAACAACTGCTCCACCTCGCTCGGCTTCCAGGCCTGTGTTTATTACATTTGCTTGTTTCATCGTCCTCGTCACACACCTTTCGTTTGTACCTATAATTACCATACAGCCTGCATAGTTAAGGGCGCGGTATAACGCAATTTTCATCACCATTTTTTTTTTATTTTTTATTTGTACCATATATATGTTTTCCTTTAGACACAAAATGTGACTAAATTTGGCTCTAATGAAAATTTTTTATCTCTCATAGTTTTCGCGTAATTGCTTGTTAAAGTCCTATTTTGCAGGTTTCCGTTTTAACAACTACACTTAAACCAACTGATATGTCAAACTCAAAAAAAAAATCACAGTGGATAAAGACATTGCAGGCTACAATGACATGCTCATAAAATTAAAGAACAAAAATTATTTGAATTTTAAAAAAATGCTGAAACTAAAAATAAAAATTTTAAAAATAAATATTTTTTTTACATACAAATAATTTGTATTCTTTAATTTTATGAGCATGTCATTGTAGCCTGCAATGTCTTTATTCACTGTGATTTTTTTTTTTTAGTTTGGTATATCAGTTGGTTTCAGTGTAGCCGTTAAAACGGAAACATGCAAAATATGACTAACAAGCCATTACGCGAAAACTATGAGAGATAAAAAAATTTCATTAGAACAAAATATAGTCACATTTTGTGTCTAAAATAAGAAAAAAATATCTGGTACCAATAAAAAATAATATAATGATGATGAAAATCGCGGTAAACTGCGCCCTTAATTATACTTATTGCTTCCTTTGGTAAGTTAAGGCTCGGTTTCAGTCGCCATATTGAATTTTATTATTTTTCGTTTTTTTTTTTTTTTTTTTAATTCTGAGAAGAAAAATGTTAAATCGGCGACAATACCGCAAATTATATTTACCTTGAGCTACAGTACAAGCATGGCAAATAAAGCTAGTAGTGTATAGTCAGGTCGCAATTTGTCGAACAAATTATGAATATTAAAAAAAATTGCCACACAGATTGCAGCGTGATTAGAAGTTTAACAGCTAAATCGCAAGGTCTGCACTGTAGCGAAATGTAAATAAAATTTTAGATAAAATCGCATATTTAACCTTAGAATTCCAAAAAATGGAAAAATAATAAAATTCAATACGACGACTGAAACCGAGCCTTAAGCATAATCTTGTGGCGAAAATATCTACACGAGAACTCCTCTAATTCAGTTAATTCGAAATGGGTCCTTATTCAGCCACATGGAAGAGGGGTCCATCCTTTATATACAGGATGCCCACAAACGTCCACATAAGTACACTAAGTGAATCCCGGGCTAAATTGGAGCCGAAAATGTTAGTGACAAAATATTTCACAACACTATGCGCACAATGTGGCAACACTGCACGGAGCAAGTCGACTCTTGTTACGTTCCACGTCAGGTATTATTTAATGTAAGTTGCATCGATTAAACGTAAAATCATGTTAGTTTGCACAGCTTGGGATTTCAACCCACGCCCATTATACGATGGTCAGCAAAGTGGTAGTAAGATATCTGGCTAGCGCAAGACGGGACTTACTCCGTGCAGTGTTGCCACATTGCGCTTGTAAAATTGTAATCGTACGACAGTTTGCTAACAACATATTCGTCTCCAATTTAGCTTATTATACGGACGTTTCTGGGCATCCAGTATAGTGCTACCTATGGAAACAACAAGCGTAGACCTCTCGCGTAGAGATATTCTGAGAGTAAAATTATTTTCAAATTGACTATTGAGTATTCCAGTTTTCCGCTCGACATAGTACCTTTACATTCCCCTTAAAGATTTTCTTGTAAGCAATACAAATAATTTTGCACATAATTTTCGTCGTACAAATTGCAAACATTTTTACGGTGTACTCCTTACTATAGTTTATGGCGGGAACGAACTCCCGAGTTCTGACAACACGAGATAAAAATGTAACTTCCTGGTAACTGACAGGTTAAGCCACGATAGTGAGAGATAATGTAGTCGAATTTTAATTTACCCAGAGCACAGAAGATAAACATAGGGTTTGTTATGTAACATCCTTGTAAGCGAATGAAAGCCTCCAGTTCCTACGACAGTTACATTTTTTTAAATATTATATATACGGAAAATTTGTAAACTTCTAAGACATATTACAAATTATAACCATCTGGCAGACGTAGCTACGCGATATGGTAGCATCCAAAATGGCGATTATATTGGAAAATTTTCAAGTTTATTATATAATTTTTTTTATGGTTGTTACCTGACTGTCTATTGCCTCTGTCACTTTTACGCATATCTCGGTTTTACTTTAAAAGTTAAAAAATTATTTCTTAAAATATTTTTTTTTTATATTTTGGTTATTACAGTAGTGCAATATCGAATATGCTAAAAACAATATTATTAGCAATATAACGAAATGTTCCTTATTTTAGTAGCTTTTCAACGACACTATATGAAGGCCAGTTCAGTACAAGAATAATAGCACAGGCACCAAAAAATTCCGGTATGGTAGATGTAGCAGTAATATGCAACATATTCTGAAATAATGTACAGTAAGTACTTCGATTTAAATATCGGACGGAGTGAACAACTAAAGGAAAAAAAATGTCTGCTAGAGTTTCAAACCGGCATTTATTAATTGTTGTAATTGATAAGTACGAATGCCGTACACTTAAAATGTGAATGCAAGGGCACCTGTAATATTCCGTATATAAATCGACCTGAATAGTTACTTTTATATACAATTTTAGGGAAAATGCATCATTTTATGATTCGCAAGTGAGGGATATATTATTTTATTAAAAAAAAAATACAGGAACATCTTGTTTGCTCGACAATATAAAAATTAAAACCACTAGTACGCCTTTTTACTAAGTCATTTACTTAATTACGAGGCAATTTCTTGCCCAAAATTTTACATTTTATTATTCCTACTATTTACTAAGATCCTGGCAGTTTCGGAGAATTTTTCCACGAAGCATGTTGTTACTACTACAATTTTCGTTTCAATGAATCACTGCAAATGGTGCCAATATCACTTCAACCAAGAACAGGAAAACATTGAATTTCTGAACTGGCAAAAATAAGAAAGATACTCGTAGAATAAAACCTTAAGAGGGAAAAAACTTTTCAAATTGATTATGCATAGGACTACTCCCTAAAATTTTTTTAATATCAAAGAAAAAAAGACAAAACTAGGTCGAGTTCAGAAAGTTAACTACCGAGGTAAATCACCACAGAAAACTATTTCAGTTTGCATGTTTATACATTTTCTATGCTAACAATGTATAATAAACATTAATCTTAGGCCTGAGCAGTTGCTGAAATATTGCATTAAAATATTAGATACAATTTAATCACTCTGTTTTATAGATACCGTCTGTGATTTGTGTGGCACTTTGGTGGTGGTGACACAATCTTAACAATGTTGTGCAAATATTACAATAACAATGTAAGGAAAATTATTGTCAGTGATTACAGCAATATTAGCAATATACGAGACACTAAGGATTAATATTAGGCGAAGAAAGCTTACTAAATAGTGACTCGAAAATGTGTGTTCAATTTGTCCATAAAGTGAATACTGTGAGAATAATGCTATCCTGTAATCTGGGTTAAAATAATAGTTCGCTTAAGTATACGTTACACAACTACCCGTAATTGTGTCTATAGATACAATATTGAGTAATAGTTTTTTGTATTAAAGAAATGTAGTTTTAAAATATATTTTCAGGGTACCATTACTCCCACAGTCTCCACATAATGTATTAAAAGATTCATCTGTATTTATCCATATAAACACACCTCCTAACCATTCCCTAGAAGATTCATCTGATTCCCCCCAACTCTTCGATATATTTTACCTAAATTCGTATTTTCCGGCCTCTGGTACAAGTTGAACTCCGCAAGGCCGTGGCAAACTTTGGTTCGATATATTTTTGCAGCCTGAAAATACAGACACCGTTTACCCAGTCGGAAGGTACCAACTTTCAAGCATTGGATCTGTAGAGTGCAAATTCTTGTACAGAACGAACACCATTGCGTCTTCCTCCCACGCACAGACAGGTAGTGGAGTAATGACTGTTTTTACAGCGTTGTTTTTTTTTAACCGCGAGCCTGAAAACCAAACACCCGCGACGAAGCCACCGTAAAAATACGCCGGTGCGCGCTTGGAGGTTGTCGTACGAACGAGCGAATAATATTGCACAAATTGCCGTACAAATTGAATAATTGGGAAAACAATCTGGGAAGATAGAAAGGGAAGCTTAGTTCTTGGTACTTGAGAAAAATTTTTTGTAGTTTCAGTATAAATTAATAAGTGACAATTATTTAACATATAACAATTACACCTTATTTTAAATAAACTTTATATATATACATATATATATATATATATATATATATATATATATATATATATAATTTGTTTTAACCTGATATATAAAACAATGTACGTTCTTTTTAAATATCGTATGTTGAATGTGACACAGTTTTACAGCTTGGAAAAGTTACTATTTCGGGACTGTTAATCTAGAAACTGACTGCAGTAAGAGACGAAAATATTACTGAGGGTAATTGAATTTTGTACTCCGGACAATAATATCCTTTTTGTTTTAACACAAGTACAGATGCTTCTCGTGTAAAATTTTTTGCTTGCTAACTTACAATAGACGTCTTTGTAATGTAGCTGTAGAAACATTTGTATTCTTCAGATCTATTAACGATAAATAAGTGTTACAAACTTTCATGCATAAATGCTGTGATGATCTTGGTTTAATATGGAAGAGTTTTACACTTTTACTCTATGTATGTTCATTAATTAAAAACAACATCTTAAGTACACTCTAAAAATTTTTTGTGAAATTTACAAAGATTTTCTTAGTACATTTACAAATCCTTGTAAAAGTACAAATATCTATTCAAAATCATAAGTTTATAAAGTTACACAGGTAAAGTTTGTAATACTGCAAAGGAATTTCTTATATATACCGAAAGGTTCCTGCACTGTTGAACTTTTTTTTGTAAAAATTACAAACTACATTTTTTTGTAGATTTACTAACTTTTCTAAATGTACAAAAATTGTCCCTGTACAATTACTTGTTTATAAAGTTACAAGGATTTTCTTTGTAAAAAAGTTAGGAAAGATTTGTAGCCTACCGAAATTACATATTCACCGGAAATTACACAATTATACAACAATCAAACATTCTGGATATATTTTTTTGGAACAAAAATTATTTTCATAATTATTGACTACTTCAAAATATAAAAAGGGGGTTATCACTTAAAAGTACATTGAATGTATACAAACAAAAAAGACATTTCAGGATGGAAGTCAAGGTGGTTTCCGAATCAGGTTCGTATCTACGCGCTTCTGGGATTTTTTTCATTCAAAATTTTTAATGTAAAAAAAATTTATTCAAAAGTTATCTCATAAATAATTTCGTGTATTTGAAATGTATTTGAAAGTACATATACAAGGCTATAACTTGTAATTTCCCAAACAGAAACGTAAACGTATTTTACTACAATGGCAACCATTGGAGTTTTACAAGGAATTTGCTCGGCAACTGGGTTTCCAAGGATTTTCTTTGTAAAAGTACAATAAAAAAAGTAGAGTGTAGTAATGCAGGATCGATTTGACGACTATAATAATATGCGTACACAAGTAAATAAGCCGTATTATTAGTAGCTTAGCGGGGATATGATCAGGGGCGTCATTTCAGGTTTTTCTAGGGGGGGGGGCAAGATTTTGTTTTCTGCTGACAGTGACCTTGTTGCACCTTTTTTTATTAATTAAGCATGTATAAATTAGATACTTTAATAATAAAACTTCAGTTTTATGTCCTTAAGTTAGCATTATTTACATTAAAAAATACAAGGAATATATTTATACACATAAAATTCTGAATACAGGGGGTGGGGCATTTGCCCCCCCCCCTTGTAATCCCCAAATGACGCCCCTGGATATGATTGTACGAGGTTACAAAGAAAGCGTTACAGGTGATGCATGAAGCACAGTCGAGAGTAAGTTGTATCGGTGTTTGTTCTCGACCTTGGCGTCATGCATTATCTACCCTTGTCGGAAATGCTTGTTCATAGCCGAGTAAAGTCGACTGACGTGTTTTAATGTTCTTTCAACACGCCTGCATGTCTACATAGCATCAGTGAGTCAAGTTATTTTGCAATTCGGAGACTACGGGAATACGAATGCCATAAAAACCTGCGATTCGTGTGCATATGCTGACATCAAAGATGTCTGGCACACACTACCGTATTGACAACCACTGCCTATATTAATCATATAGTCGCCTCTCAGTCGTGCTTTATAACTTAATGTAAGATACAGCTATATATTTATTGCAGAAATAAATGCAGCAAGTTCTATCTTACACAGAGCATTCGCAAAATTATATTTTTCAACTACGTGCATTACCGCCTCTGCAATAACAATCGGGACAGAATAGAAGGGCCAACAACTAAAACAATTAAGAATGACAAACGAAACTGCTTAAGGGCGCGGTGTACCGCAATTTTCACCATTATTATTTCATTTTGTATTTGTACCAGATATTTTTTTTCTTATTTTAGACACAAAATGTGACTAAATTTTCCTCTTATGAAATTTTTTTATATCTCATAGTTTTCGCGTAATGGCTTGTTAAAGTCATATTTTGCATGTTTACGTTTTAACGACTACACTAAAACCAACTGATATACCAAACTAAAAAAAAATCACAGTGAATAAATACATTGCAGGCTACAACGACATGCTCGTAAAATTAAAAAATAAAAATTATTTGTATTTAAAAAAAATTATTGGATTTTTTTAAATTTTTATTTTCAGTTTCAGCATTTTTCGTGTGTGTTTGATTGTGTTTTCGAAAAAGAAAGCATTTTACCTATGTGAAATATGCCGACTCGTTTTCATGTAACGTGTGCAATAATATTTCTAATGTTTATCGCAGAAATACTTCACAATTACGAGTCTGTCTTATCATCAAGTTTAATGCCTTCTGCAGCTAAAGGCGTCAAGGGTCAAAAATATACTTATACATTACATAGCACATTTCATTAACTATTTTTGTAACAAATTTGTTAAACACATTTGTTTTTCCCACGTTTATAATTTGCTTACAAAAATAAGTAAAAGTAGCACGACCTAAAATATTGCGCAGATTATCATGAGCATGAATGACACCATACTTACGATTTAATTGGTCTAAAAACAGCTTGCCGAATGTTCTACGAAACAAGTGTAACGTCTAATGACGAGACTTGTCTAACCTCTCTGGACACGTCACTTTATGTTTGCGCTGTAAGATAAACTTTCCAGTCAGTTGGTATCTATACAGTTTGAAAAAATAAGTATATTCACTACATAAAGTACTATTATGTGGATTTCTGTTAACTTCGTTTCAGTATTGTATTTAAACAGTAAAATACACGGAACTATTTTGCGTGATTTCGCTGCCAACAATACAAGCTGTAAGGAAGCAATAGTTAATGTTAAATTACGTGTATTAACGGCTAGTGATATTTTTCAAAGGTAAAATTTTTAGTGCTCACTGTACCCCGAACGAGCTTTAATATAGGTTTAACAACTTTACTGCCGTTGAAGTGTTCATTTATATCGTCATGATAGAAATAGTATTTAAAATAGTTATATGCGACAGATACATGCCTAATTAACTTTCCAGACGCACGACAGAGCAAGTTGGGTTGGTATATAACGAATCACTCTCGGACTTTATAATCAATCGGCCACGGGCGTTGGAAGAGCAGGGTCACACTACTATCAGATCTTCCCTTACAACTCGACACCTTGCCGTAGCAGTTCGTCGCGTCATAGAAGGGAATGTAAATTTGTTACCTCCAACATATCGCTGCTTTAGAACCATGTTGTTCTAACTCCACTTTTTTTTTTTCAAGATTTGTGGATAGTCTATACTAACTCCATTCATTTACATGACAGTACAGAGGAAATAGAAATATTCAACTCAGAAGATACAGAACCAGCATGTTCTACTTTTTGTTCCATCTTCATTGCAAAGGTATACATTCACTGTTATTTATTCTATTCATTTAGCATTATAGTATTTGAAACTTTGGAAACAAGGTCCCAATATTATATTACATACACAATTTATAGCGTGCGTTAATATTTCAACTGCGAAATAAAACATATGTCCCGCAAACTTGTAATGGCTCTCCTATAAAAATTTCTAAATACTGAGTTATAACAACATGGTTCTATAGCAGCGATCACAGTTCGCATAGATATACACTTGGTAGCATTTCAATAGGTAGGAATGTCGTTATTTGCTAAAAACAAAACATGTCGGAAGCATATGTGTTTTTTTTTATTGTACAATACATGTCAACATTCAAAATAAAAATTCTTTATTTTCAGCCATTTTTAAACACACAAATCTGTTGTTTAAGTTTTTATAACTTCAAGCATGTAGCTCGTGAAGTATTATTTTCATGCAGATTATCCCATTCCTGCAAGTCAGTTGACTTGCGTTGAGTGTACGCTGCATTAGCACGAATATTTTGATTGACGACATGCATATGTAAATACTAAACATACGGACATTTGTCAGTAAGAGGAAAATACCGTACAGTCTTGAGTTACGTCTACAATACTAACATTATCTCGAAAGAATATCAAATTATTAATTTCAGATTCGAGAAGAGTAATGCTCACTCTATTCACATTCCCGCCTAGCTTCATATCCCCCCCCCCCCCATCACGATCGTCAAAAAGCACTCCCGTTATTGGTAATTGCTGCAGACGCGCTTTTCAATATTCATTAACTTTAATGTGCTGTCACCAAGGTTTTTTTGAGAGCTCCTTTTTTTTATCTTTTACACTGCAGATTTCCCCCTGATCCTGCACGTCCGATTTTTATGCGATTTCATTACCACAGCATTTAAGTTTTTACTAAAGGTTTTCGTTTTCAATGTTTGATATTCTTTACGTTAAGTTTTTGCTGCACCCAATGACAAGAGGGATGCAAATTTCGCGTAATTAGTTAACGATACGCCAAGTGGCCACGGTGGTCGAGGGGTCAGACCCAGGGGCGTCATTTGAGGCCACAGGGGGGGGGGCAAATGCCCCCCCCCCTGGATTTAGAATTTTGTGTGTATACATATATTTTTTGTATTTTTTAATTTAAATAATGCTAACTTAAGCACATAAAACTGAAGTTTTATTATTAAAATATCTAATTTACACGTGCTTAATTAATAAAAAATATGCAACAAGGTCACTGTCGCCGGAAAACAAAATCTTGCCCCTCCCCCCCTAGAAAAACCTGAAATGACGCCGCTGGAGACCTCGCCTCCAACCAAGGAGATCCGGGTTAGGACCCGTATTTTTCACATAAGGGAAACGTGGCTGACGTTGCCATTCGCCTGTTAGATTTCTCAGGGAACTCCCGTTTCCCGTACCTCTGTCATTCAGACACTCATCTCATCCATTTTTCGGGCCGAAGGGTAAGGACCTATACACAATTGAAAACTTTAGCATGTGACTAACATTTGACTCTACGATAGCTTTCAATACATGGCATTTTATGGAGTCGTACACAATGGCGTCGCCACAGCCATAGTCAAGCAGCCTTGACTTTACGTTTTAGTTTATCGGAAACGTAAAGTCATAATCAAGATGGCCGTTTGCAAAGAACGAGCTGACTATGTATGCTAGAACAAAAAATGTTTAATTTCTGAGTGTTATTTTGTTCTCCAGTATTGGGATTTCACGAAAAATAAACAGGGTTGTCTTAAATGTACTCGAAAACTTGAAGAGTCCGTTCCAGTGTTTCAGGCGCAAGTATGCAACCCGCATTAACTGCATATAACTTAATCTTACTATCGTCATAGTTGTATTAAACATATCAACATTAACTTCGCGTTTAATAAGAGACAGAGTAGTTCTTATTTTTGCTGGGTTCGCCGAAGTCAGGTGTAAAAAATTGTTGACTACAAATTTTACAAAACGTTTTTTGTATCACGTTGATAATGTAACAATTTGTTATACTTGATTTTGTAGAACGCAGCGAAAGTAAGAACGACCATGTCTTTGACATAACGCTAGGATAATATTGCTATTTGTAATACCCTTATTGCTATAGCGATAGTTAGATTAGCTTTGATTTATATTGTAAATGCTGGTTGCATACATGCGCCTGAAACACCAGAACGGCCTTTTAAGTAGCGTCGGAGAATAATTCGTAAAGAACTTTAAGTTGCGTCAAAAGATGGCGTTGCTTTTGTTCTGAAAAATATTACAATACATTTTTTAAAAAGATTAACAATTGGGCTTATGTTTGGAATATTTACGTGATGCGTAAATATCACAAATTTCTAATGATTTGTATAATAATATTACCGTTTCGAAAAACAGATTTTTAATCGTTTTTCAACTGTCGTTACCTTAAGTTTACGTTTTTATTGTGTGTTGACGACATACATAAATTAACGGAAACTTAAAGTTAAGTGTTAAAGTACTCAATTGTGTATAGGCCTTAACTAAGGTTAATTATTCTACAGGTTAAGAAATAAAATACGTTTTCTTATTGGAGAGCTTGGCACAGGGAACATTTCTGCCACTAGTTTCACACCGATCGCTAATGTACCAGATAAATACGGAACCGTAATAAAATTAAATTTTAATAAACTTGGAAATTATAGAAGCCATTAATTTAAGTTAAAAGAAATCGATTTCGCGTTTTAAATTATCAACTTAATGTAACTTAAAATTCAGGAAAGCTCTGTGATTGGTCAGTTTGCACACATTAGCGATACCAGCGCTCAAGCGGCAGAAATTTTCCCTGTGACAAACTTTCAATATTGCTCTTTCTAACCTGTAGTAGAATTAACCTTAGTCTTTAGGACGCCGCCTACCCGCGCGTGAGAGGTTCAAAAGCGACGGAGCTGTAAGGTCGACCTTGAAGCGCGCTTTAAATGTCGCGTCGCCTCAACGAGCCAAGCGCTGAACTAGCGGGCAAGCTTCCCGCCGAACGGTTTTTACTATGGGACACTAAGCGGTGTCCATATAGTTACATTGGTGGAAGGTCTGCAACTAAGTTCAGTGCAGGTCGCAATCTGAGTTTCACATACATCCGGTTAGTACATTTTGAAATACGGCAGTCTGATAAGGCTGTTTTTAGCCATTTCGGAGGGCTTAGAAACAATATTTTTAATGAAAGTGGCGTCTTAACAATGAGGTTCCGACCTTGTCTGAAGTTTGTTTTCTTTTCGTAAGTTGGCAAAACGGGCATACGTGGAATATTTTCGTAGAAAAAAACCTGTTTACGAACACGCTGCAACGCATTTGAAGCGTGGGGTCGGCGGCCCCCTCAACAATCGACCAATCGTGTATCGCCAGTCGAGCAGCTAGTCCAATCCTTCACCCAGACCTTCTCTCATACACAGTAAAGGCCCTGTCAAAAGGCTCGAGAACACGTAGTGGATTTCATTTAATCTGGCGACAGGCTAGAATCCATTGCCCTGTACTCACCCATGACTCCGTGCCTTCGTAATCGTTGTTACGGAGATAGAGGTATGTCGGTTGGTTTTAGTGGCGTACATAAAATCGTAACGTGCAAATTTCGACGTTTACATTTTTACGCGAAACCGCTTAAGTTATTCATATTATGTTTACCTACGAAAAGAACACACACTTGAAACCATGCTTCTACTTTTTCAAAAATTCAGAACGCTTGCTAGAAACATGATATTCGGGCCTCTCAAAATTGCTAAAAACGCGTTTTTTTATACTGTTGTAACTCCGAAAATATTACCTGAATTTGTAAAGTGCAAAACGAGAGGCTTGCGTTGGTCTTTACTTCATACTATTCAAAAATCAAATATTGGGGCCGCCGCTTAAAGTCCTATAGTAAAAAGACTACAAAGGAAACCTTGCACACCAGTTTGGCGCTGCGAATAGAGGCGATATGCTTCTAGTCAAGCGTGGGACACTGGCTCTTATCGCTACGTTGTTACCACGCGTCAAAGGTGGAAATTTGACACCGCGAAGGACTCCTCTTAAGAGTGCGTGGTAGATAAATAAACGCTGAAAACATAAATTTATTTCTATGCATTTTTCGAAGTCAATATGGATAAAATACTCGATGACAATCCTAGATAATGGTATTTGCCAACTTTATGACGAAATACTTATCCAGACTTACTAATTCGTTACGAGTCATCTCTTGCGCCGCAGTTAAATGTACGAGGTTCCGGCGTCAGAGATTGTGCCTCAAAAGTTCGTAACACTGGAATCTGTGTTTAAAACGTCGGCTAAAACTATTGTCTAGGATTGCTATTGTTTAACTGTCTCCAATTGGCTTCAAGAAACCTACAGTTAGAGATTAATGCTTTTAGCGTTGAATTATGTACCACACCCTCTTAAGGCTCGGCATCAACCGCCATTTTTGAATTATTTTATTTTTCGCTCTTATGAAATTCTGAGAAGAAAAATGTAAAATTTGCTACTATATTATAAATCCTATTTACCTTGCGCTACAATAAAATCATCGCAGTAGAACTTTTAACGTTTAAGTCGTAATTAGTCGAGCAATTTTTTTTTTGTATTCTAAATTTGCTCGACTGATTATGACAAACATACGTTAAAAGTTCAACTGCGATGCTTTTATTGTAGCGCAAGGTAAATAGGTTTGATATTAGAGAAACAAGTTTTAGATTTTTCTTCTCAGAATTTCATAAGAGCGAAAAATAATTCAATATGGCGACTGATGTCAAGAGATAAAAGAACCGTCCACATACATCTTACATTGCGTCGCAGCTAGTTAGAAATCCACGTTTATTTTCCAGGATACAAGTTCACAACTAATCTAAGAAAAAATACATTACAAAATAAATATTTGAAATGATAATAATAATAATTATTATTATAAATTATAAGACGAACGTATTGGAAACATTTCCGAGTCGTCCAGCAAGCCTAACACTTATAACATAAAATCTACTAAAATTGATGGGAAAATAATCGAGGTTCTATAATGTGCTTTGGTACAAACTTTCCAACAATAACATGAAAAGATCATCGCTTTAAGTCGCACAGTTTGAGCGGCACAACGAAACTGTGCGCCGGGTTAGCGCCTTCCTCGTAAAGGCGATGGAACGCAAGACGCACGCTTACGTGTAGCCCTTATAGCTCCTCTTCTAAACCTACGACGCGCAAGACAGATAAAATTAGGCGGCGCCCACCAGAAGACATATCACTTCTTAAGTAGGAAAAACTAATTCTTGTCTCTTGATTGTACGTTTATAGGAACATTAGGGCCTACAGTTATAGATATCTGTGTGTATTTTTGCACACAAGTTTGTTGCTACGTGTTGAATGGTTATCACTAGAGATGATTGTTTATCGCGGGAAAAGTTGACTGTTTGCTGGGTTTCAACACACATCCAGCTTACCAGAAGATTACTGGCTTTAGCTTACACTTGGAGCTGTTACCCTATTTGACTGAGCCAATAAGAATCCCGATATTGTAATATTTGGTGCCCGGTATTGGTTTACAAGCAGCTACGTTGTGTCAGTGTTTTCAAGGCTATGTTGGCATAAAACATTTCCGCGATATTCATCTCTAGTTATCACTGAAAGGTAAGGAACACAGATACCATCATAAATGTTATATCTTATCACAGCTGCATAAATATGCTTTGCCTATGAGGGCGTGGTAGATAAATAAGCGCCGAGTTTTAGAATTGAGATATACACTTTTTAAAACTCAATAGGCCTACATAAAAAATACAAAACAACAATCCTTGATAATTAACCCGGAATGGTGCACTTAAGCGTGATCTCTTGCGCCGCAATTAAATGTACGAGATTTCGGAGTTAGAGATTGTTCTTCAGAAACACGTTAATCGAGAAAAACGTTTCCTCAAAAAATTGACAAAAACTATTGTCTAGGATTGGTGCTGTTTTGATTTTTGCAAATTTGGCTTCGGGAAACCTACAATTCTAAACTGATGCTTCCAGCGCTGAAGAATTATATACCACGCACTTTTAAGCCTCTATTATCACAGTTTCACGTAAATCTTGCTAAAATCTTGAATCAGGGAAAGAGAAAGAAAAGACAGATAGTAAGGGATGATGATTTATCGCGGGAAAAGTTGGTTGTTTGCGGGCTTCAACGAAATGCATTTATTTCTGATGCTCTTCTCTCGTTACTGGCGAGTCCCTATTTGACTGGGCCAATTATAATTCTGGTGCGTTACAACTGAACGTCTGTGATTTATCTGTGAACAACTACGCTGTGCCACACAACCATCGTCCGGAAGATGTAGGAAGTTGCATTGATTTCTAGAATACGCTGGCAGAAAACATTCTCGCGATTTTCCAGATCTGGAACGATGGGTGATAAGTAGAGACCTGAAAAATTCGCGGGTTCAGTGAGCTGTAGGCTAGCCTCCAAGAATATTTGTGAAATCGTGTGGACAGCAGCTGTTTATTAGCTGCTCGCTGACACAAAGGAATGGGTCTGTATTCATCTACAGTTTTATTACTGGCTCAGCTACTTCCAGGAAGTGTCGAGTAAGTCAACGGCTAATTGTGAACGTGATACAGACCTATAGATTCTGCAACTCTAGCTTGCGCGTAAAAGAAAACGCAAATTTTTCAGGTCTCTAGTGATAAGTACTCTTAAGGGGCCTCCCTAGATAGGCTGCGTTGGTATGTGTAAGACAGGAACGGTAAGGTTGCCGTTGACCGACGTATATAATGTATTATCGCCTCTCCACGCAAGTTACTCAGCTGGCGTGCAGGACTTTACTACTATCCTTTCTCCTATGGCACTTTAAGAGGTCACCACAATATTTTATTTGTGGGAAGCGACGTTCAAAAGCTAGCGCTTGTTTCTATAGTTGTATTTTTGAATCCGGTTGTTAGTTTTCAGATACGGCAGTCTGGAAAAACCATTTTTGGCCATTGAAGGGCCCGAAAGTGACGTTTTAAATAAGTATGCCGAATTTCCGAAACTATAACGACATGGTTTGAAGTGTGTGTTCTTTTCGTATAGATATACAAATATAATGCACCTTTGGTAGTTTTGTCAGTAACAGAAGAATAATCGCAACTCACTGCAACACATTTCAAGCGCAGGTAGGGAGGCCCTTAATCTCACACTCCCATAAAAATAATCAAGTTGTTGGAATTCTAGAAACCAATCCAACTAGAACGTTTCTCAGTCCTGTAATTAAAAATATTCCTCTGTGGAAGAAGTATTAATCCACGAGTTTTGAATTACCCTCGCAGCAATGGCGACAAAAACCACAAGGTATGAGCAGCAGCCGGCGAGGCCAGAGAACGAGACCAAACATTAGCCGAGCACAACCCTAATTAGCCGCGAGCTGGTCTGTGGAAGAATGCAGGCGACCTTATTCAACCCCTGGGTGCCACCGCCCGAATGCTTTTCCAACCCGGCAACCAAGTTCAATTTCCTTTATGCTGGGCCCTAGCGAACCACCTCCCTGGCGGCTAATGGAATGTCGAGGACGAAGCACGGGAGTTGGACCTAAGTGCTCTCCCACGCAAATGGATACAAGTAGGTTAGTCGGGCGACGACAGGTGAACTGAATTACAAGCAGAACTCGAAGCCGCGAGAACGGAAGAAATAAGAAGCACTTGCGGCTGTCGGAAATTATGAAACCACACTCCTGAAACCTCTTTTCTGCGCGATGACAGACAGGTTAAGGGCGCCGTCTACCCGCGCGTGAGAGGCTCAAAAGCGACGGAGCAGTAAGATCGACCTTGAAGAGCGCATCAAATGCCGCGTCGCCTCAACGAGCCAAGCGCTGAACTAGCGTGCAAGCTTCCCGCTGAACCGTTTTTACTATGGGACTTTCAACGACAACACTATCATTTTATCTTACGCGACGAAGGGAAAGAGTCGCTCTACAGGTCTATGATATTCAGAACATCGTGAAAATGATTACTCTTACATAAAAATCAGCGTCAAAAGTCCCGATTCGGTCACTTTCACACTTAAAAAAATACTTGTTAGGAGCGATAACAGTTAATGGCGAAATTATATACCTGTACTAAGATGCTTAAATGCTTTTCGTAGCCTAACCGCGTGACAACATGTTGAATGGTTTTCGAATGAAATCAGGATTGTTAAAGGTCTGCGCGCCTCTTCACGATTCTAGTAGACGGCGCCCTTAAGGGAACCGTCTGCCCAGAGGCCGTCAAGAAGTGTACACAGCTTCGGCTGTTACAAGATTATTCGAAAACTCCTTTTCGAATATGAGTGACTTCTGCTTTGGAATAGCATTCAAAGAATGTTACACGTATGGGTACCCATTTTAGAATAGTCGTAATTCGGGGGTGGAAAGGGGTGGTAGTTAAATTTGGTGAGAGAGAACACAAAATTATCTTTCTTAGATTAGGAATATAATTTTACTTGTGCATATTCCATTAATCTGTTGTTTTTTTTTTTAATTTAGATAATGATATAATATAATCAGTACAAAACTGTATACATAATTTTGATAGAAGCTGTCCGATATCCATCCCAATTTTTTTATTTCAAATTTTTTATATCTGAAAATCCTTGCTACCCCAGTCAAAATGCTCAAATTACGCTCATGTATTTTAGGTTCTTCACTGCCCATTAAGGGGCCTCCCTAGTTAGGCTGTTTGTGTGTAATGTAGGAGCGGTAAGGATGCTGTTGACCGACATATGTAATGCATTATTGCCTCTACTCGCAAGCTACTTAGATGGCGTGCAGTGCTTTACAATTATCCTTTTTATTATGAGATTTTAAGCGGTAAATTGTTTTATTTATGGAGAACATAGCTCTAAGTTTAACGCCTGTTTCTATAGTTGTGTTTTTCTAATCAGGTTGTTATTTTTCCAGATACGGCAGTCTGGAAAAGAGATTTTTCGTCATTTTGAGTGGCCCGAAAATTAGGTTACTAATAAATGTATCGAATTTTTAAAACTATAGGGACATAGTTTGAAGTATGTGTTCTTTTCGTGCATATTCAAATGTAATGTGCATAAATAGATTTGTCAAAAAAAAGATTAGCGGTAAGTCGCTGCAACGCATTTAAAGCACAGGTAGGGAGTCTCCTTAAGTGAGCATGGAAGAAAAATAATCGCCGAATTAAATTGAGACCTACTTTTTTTTTTTTTAAGTCAATACAGAAAACCTACAAAACAGCCATCCTTGATAATGATATTTGTCAACTTTATGAGCAAACATTTATCTAGAATGACGCATGATCTCTTGCACCGCAAATGTACGAGATTTCGGCGTCACAGATTGTTCTTCAGATATATGTTAATCGAGGAAAAATTTTGCTAAGAAGGTTGGCAAAAACTATTGTCTAGGATTGCTGTGTTTTTTTTTTTTTTTTTTTTTTTTGCAAATTGGCCTCGAGAATGCTACAATTGATGCTTTTAGCACAACATTATATGGAACTCTTTAAGGAATATTTTCTAGCGGCCGAAAATATCGGATGGGAGTTTTCGCGGTTTTCTATAAGTATTTAATCTTACAGCAGAATCTTGGAACGTACAGCCGTGTAGGATACACATTTATCTTTAAGAATACGTCGTAAAATGATAGTGTGACAGCAGAATGTTTCATACGGGCGCGTTGTCGGCGAGAATACTGCACGGCAGTTCGGTGACTTGCACCTAGGGGCAAGGGTCAGGTGTGGTGCACGTATTGTTTCACCCTTGTCGCTTCCTCACCTCCGGGCCTTGAACCCGGAAAATATGTTCACTCGGACTGCCACCTTAAGGGGGTGGTTCACCTCAGTTTTCAACGTCTTTGGTTTTTTTTTTTTTTTTGTTTGTACCAATTTTTTTTTCTTATTTTAGACATAAATTGTGATTAAATCATCCTCTTAGGAAATTTTTGTGTTTCTTATCTTATAGTTTTTGTGTAATGAGTCGTAAACCTCAAATTTTGCACTTTACGGTTTTATGTACGCCACTAAAACCAACTGACATACCAAACCGAAAAAATTCACAGTGTAGAACAATGTTGCAGACTGTGACTTGACACATAAAAAAACAAATAAATAGCTTTGTATTTTTTAAAAATTGTTGAAATTTATAAATTTTCATTTTAAAATTCAGCATGTTTTATTAAATACAAATATATTTTATTTGTTGTTTTATATATGTCAAATCATAGCCTACAACATTGTTATACATTTTTTTTTTTTCGGTTTGGTATGTCAGTTGGTTTTAGTGGCGTGCATAAAACCGTAAAGCGCAAATTTTGACGTTTACGACTCATTACACAAAAACTATAAGATAAGAAACACAAAAATTTCCTAAGAGGATGATTTAATCACAAATGATGTCTAAAATAAGAAAAAAAAATATGTGGTACAAATATAAAAATATAAAAAGACGTTGAAAACTGAGGTGAACCGCGCCCTTAATAGAAGACCTCGAGGGGAACATTGACGAAAGTTGAGCGCCTCTGCGCTTAGAGGCGATTAGATATGGGAAGAGCGAGCAAGACTCTGCCTTAGCGATCGTGCGCTCCTAGGAGCCGATAATACTAGCAACTTAACTCGAAGTGATGATACGACTGTATTATAACAACAAACTTATTATAGCCAAAAAACGTGACTCTGGGATTGTTTTTTTTACGTTTTCTGTGTTTTTTTTTGTCACCTTGCCTCTCAATACACAAGTTCGGTCAACAAAACATGAGAAATGGCGTATGTCCACAAACCAATAAATTATAATCGTGACTCTATATTTGCCACCATTTTGTAAGGAAACGTACACAGGATATAGGTACAGGATAATCAGTTTATTTTGCTCAATTCGTAATTTGTTTGTTTTATCCTGACCTAAAATTGAAAAACATAATACATAGAAAAACTAACACACGTTGTACATCCATTAGGGAATGAATGTTCAACAACGCCGATTTGATAAGTTTGATTCAATTAGTTCCCGAAAACATTTACTGAAGGATTTCCCCGAGTTAAAGGAATTTTCCTAAGAGAACTTGATGTAGGTATTATTTCTGCGCTAAAAACTACTATAGAAGTTTTCAGGAATCAAAGTATACAATAATACAAAAAGCCTAGAAAATAAGCGTTTGCCGTATTAATGAGCAAACCAAATTATGTTGCTATATGACGAGGTCTTTGTGAATAATTTAAGACGCCGCGCCGTCAATAGTGTACACTGTTTTTTTTTTTTTTTGCATTTACCGCAACCATATATACAAATGTTAGTAAAGTAGACATGTAAAAGTTTTTTCCCATACATCAATGACTGTGCTCCTAGGGCATAGTTAAATATATACTTATGTTACGAAACTTGTTTTATATCAATACTGAACATTCGCTCGTTTCACAAGCTGAAGTGTACGCTATGTATGGGTTAAAACTTACAATACAATTTCGGAAGTGTTTTTTACAGTGTAACTTTGACTCCGGCGCAAGAGACTGATAAAAGAATCCGTCAAGAATGCAAAATATTTGCTCAAAAAGACAGTATAAGCTGTATTTTAGATTTGTTCTATTTTTAGGGTTTATGTTGACTTTCAATTCCCTGAAATATCCAATTACGTTTTCAGAATGACCAATGTCTAGCTATTCTCCACTAGACTATGTAAGTATCAACATCGGTAACTCATATATGGAAAAATGGAAAAAGGGGAAGGGGGTGTCATTTTTCAGTGGCGCCCCAAGAGGATTAAGGGCTTGTTCCCGAGTTTTTTTCAGACTGGTGCCAATAACTCAAATATTTTTTAACCAAAAGTTTTGAAAAAATTTGAGTCAATGTGCAATCACACGATGCACAATACTGTGGACGCGTTTTTTTTTAATAGTGTACCATTCGCCAGCGAAAAAAATAATTTCCTTCATTTTTGCTTATTTTCACGACGAAAAACGTGGTACTTGGGTAATGGAATCGAAAAAACATTTCAGTATAGTTCTACAAAAAAAATTCAGCTACAAATTATAACATATAAGCGTTAAAACCTCTGCAATGAAATTTTGATATGAGTATTAGGTTGCAATAAAAAAAAATTTCGAAATCACTGTAAAACTACGTAACAAGGCCTTAAAATGATCAACCAGATTACAACCAACAAGAAATATCTTTAACGAACGAACTCTTGCCATCAAGTGAACATACACTTAAGTAAATACATATTTATTTACAGTTCTAAACATTGGTCACCTGAAGCCGGTCGTGACGCTAGTGAAACATGTCACGTTATTTTCTAGGGAATTGTGATATTTGCGTAAACTGACCAGAAAGCTTCACATTGGACTGTGTGTATGCTGTCTAGTAACATTTCGTACACGACATACGTGTTGTATTTCGTGCACAGGCAAAATGTGAACTTGTAAAATTGTTTACTAAAAAAAAATGGTTAAACACCCTAACAGGCATATGAAATTGTCTGTCACGTATGCTATACCATTCGTCCGATAACGATGAAACTTTGAGTGATGCGTGCGCCCGTGAAGGTTTCTGACAAAACAAATTACATACAGTTGGGGGGGGGGGGGAAAGGAGCAGGGGAGTAGAACGGAGCACACAAAAATTTAGTGGGAAAAAATTAGATACGTTTCTAAAACGGTTATAATAACTCCTGAGATAACTTTGTACCATTCATAATTTACAAAAAGAAAAAAATTACCGTAATTTATAACGCGTCACAAAATATTTTCATTTATTCCTGTAAGCACCAGACAAAATAAACACAAATTATTGTGTTTAAAAATGCACTTGAATAGCCAGTAATACAAGAACACTTTCTTTCTTTGAATGGCATCGCAACGCATGCCGAGTACTCGTACTAAATATATTATCAGCATATATCACAATACGCCAGCAAAGTCATGGGCAACACCTAGTTTGAAATAAAACTGCACAAGGAAATCTATGTTTTTATATAATATAATTGCAAGGTACTAATTGTACAATTTTCTGTGCCATTTGTCAAAGTGTGCATTTATAAATGCTGCGGCACCTATAGTTGGAGACAGGAAAAAATAGCGGATCGGATTCACTGACCTGTAGGTTAGCCTCTAAAGAATATATGTGTATTCAAGCAAACAGCAGCTGTTTATTAGCTTCTCACTGACACAGTCAAATGTGCCTGCATTTAGTTACATGTTTAATATTGGGTCAGCGTCTTACACGATATGTCAAATAAGTCACGAGCCAATTGTGAAAGCGACACGAACTTACAGTTGTTGGAATTCTAGCTTGTCCCTAAAAGAAAACGCGAATTGTTCAGGTCCCTACCTACAGTCTATTCCACGAAGATATGCATTTCTTGGCAGCCCGGAAAAATTACTTCCGAAAGTAAATATATTGCATATTCCACCTCACCTGCACGTACGAGTAAACGTGGTTATTATGTTGACAATACACAAACTACCAAAAACAAATGGTAAAACCAAATGTGTCAAAGGCAAGTGCATGCGTTAGGTAATTATACTGGACAACAGTTACAGCAGCTAGTAGCTCATACTAGGGCCTTGCAGATACGGGCCCCGATTATATATCCACTACCTGTTATATGCACTGACGAAGTGCAACACAAGTGCAGAGAAAGTAAAGCCGGATCTTCTATTGCAAGCACGTGAGCATTTAATTCCAACGCAGCCAAACCAGAAGCAACGAAGGTGCAAATTTTTCGTTGCACCGATAAAAATCGATGTTTAATCGGCCCCCAGAACACCGATTGAGGCTATGATCTTTCACTTATTTAAAACAATTGCAAATAACTCAAATATTTTTAACCAAATGCTTTGAAAAAAAAAAATTGAGACTGTGTACAATCATACGGTACACAATTTTGGCACAGCGTTTTTTAAAATAATGTACTGTTTGCTAGCAAAAAAAATTGTTTTGCTTTATTTTGGCTTATTTAGACAACAAAATATTAGATATTTCAGGGGCAAAAATCTGAAAATCCGTTTGGTGCATTTCAACAGGGAATTTCAGATACAAACTATGGTATGTAAGTGTTAAAACAGTAAGAATGAATTTTTGATGTATGTCATGATTTACGTTTAAAAAATATATTTTTCAAAACCACTGCAAAACTAAAGAGCGAGGCCTTAATAAGCGTTCAGTCTTCTAAGTTACACGTAGAACCATTAGTTATCACTGTTGTCAATGGACTTCTTGTTGGATCTTACCAATACTTCCTCATTCTTTCACTATGGTCCGGCTGTCGTGTGTTTATTTCTTTCAAGTCTCTTACGGGTGATATCCTTGGGTGCTAACTTATGGATGTTGATATTCTGTCATAATGTGGTCATTGCAGTTGCCAGTGGCGCAATTCTGGCTCCAGTGAGGGACTGTGTGTGTTTACTAACCAGCGTAATTTCGTTTGCTGGTTTCCACTGATAATAAAAAAATTTTCCTTTTATTACTCCCGAGCACGGCCGTAGAAGAACAGGTCTGGACACTCGCCTGGAAACTTGACCCCCTTGTTGTTTGGCTGTAGTTCACCAAGTTACCGATATTGCTATACATTTTTGGCGCTGTAATCCGGGCGGTCGGACTCATACTCCGCCCACTTCCTTCCCGCTAAGATAAACAATTTATCAAAACGTATGTTTTATTAATTTATGAAACACTTCCTCGTTCACAATTTTAAAACATGGCTCCAGAAATCTTTATTTACTTTATAATGTTAACAATGGAAAAAGTGGGCGGGGTTTGAGTCCGACCGCCCGGGTTACAGCGTCAAAAAGTACAACGTTCTCGGTAACTTGACGAACTACAGCCAAACAACAAGGGGGTCAAGCAAAATACATTGTTAGATAGGCGAGTGTCCAGACCTGTTCTTCTACGACCGTGGTCCCGAGTTATACATTCGGACTAAATGTCCATAGGTTGTTTGCCAACTGAGCAGCAAACATGTTTTTCGATTAACGTATTTCTGAAGAATAACCTCTGAAGCCGAAATCTCGAACATTTTAATTGCTGCGCAAGTGCATCATTCTGAATAAGTGTTTACTCATAAAGTTGGCAAATATAATTATCAAGGATTGCTGGTTTGTAGTTTTTTTTTTTTTTTGTATTGGCGTTCATATACATGTCGATCTCAATTTAAGAATTCAGTGACTTATTTATCTACAACGCTCTATTATGTGAATCGCTTTGTTAATAGCCCGTGTCACTAATTATTTTTAATTTTTCTTAATTCTATCCTGATTAAAAATTTGGCAATATTTAATAATAGAAAACATTTCAATAGGGACGTAGCTAATTACTGTACCTTTCATTACGCACATTGCATTAGAAAAGTTAAAGTTTAACTATGAAATAATTAGGCTAATTTAAATTTTAAGATTAAAATTCTCTCTGACAAAATAATAAACACTAAACTCCCAATAAAGATTTCACCAAATAATACACTCCTAATAGTGAAATGTAATGTTTCTATAAAGAAACATTGCCGGTTATTCGCCACATTCTTCTTTTATTAAACGAAAATGAATATTTCAAACAAAAGAGATGACGCGTCCTCATGAAGCTTAAAATTTCTTCTCAGCTTTTTCATCCAGATACCATCTTGAAACTTGGGTGTAATCTCTTCTTATTATTAACAATATTCTCTATTACGGATTGAGATTATTTCTGTTCATTCATTCTACCTCATACGTTGTCTTTCCTTATTTACTATTATTTTTAATTTAATGTTAGGCGCAGGCATATGTTTCCATGGTCTGTCGATAGTTGTTTATAATGACTATAATCCGATTTACTTCCAGATCGTAGCTAATAGTTTAATTTACTGTAGTCTAATATACGGCATCCTCGAAAAAACTTTTAGAGTATCTAATTTCCTTTTTATCTCTGATTGAAGTTGCACATAATTCGATTCATACAAATAGGCTGGGACCACTATTGTTTTACACAATTAAATTCTCGTTTCTTTTCTAGAGTGAACGCAAAAATAGTTAATTTATCAAGTTTATTACGTATGGAATTTTAAAAAAACGAAACGTTAACTCCGAAATTATTGAAATGAGATATATTTGTATCATTTGGTTCCCGATTACTATTTTATGTTTTCAGAGGCAATTCACAATTGAATGCCATGCCTTCAGTTTATCTTATAGAGATAGTAAAATTATAATTTTACTACTATCTCTATAACATGTCCTCTGAACTTTTATCCAACAAATATTAAATAATCCACAAACCATACTGCATTTATACTATGTTCCAGTTTTAATTTAGTACCTTCATTAAACTCATTTATTAAAATTTTTATTACACCTTCTATATAAACACACACATACTATATATAGGTCCTGTCTGTGTATATGTATTTTTCTTCTGTAACGTACGTGTTCGTTTACCATTCATGTGATTAAACTTAGGTGAGAGGCGTGTGCGGACAATCAGGAAAATCAATGCTTCTCACTTGAACAGCTGTATGTGGATGACTAATGCGTCAGACAACCTGACTTAATTCGAGTAAGCACCAGGCGGAAAAACCAAAAAATATTTTGCACTTCAATAAACAAATTAAAAACATAAAACACTTTCTTCCTTTCAGTGGCTTTACAACGCATGCCGAACGCATTATTAATTGAAAACCCCGCGAATTAAGTCGCGGGCAACACCCAGTAGTAAATAAAATAAGGACTATACTGACAACTTGATTTACACTGTTAGGATTCAGCGAGGAAATTATTAACAGTGTACAAAAGACATCGCGGGCGTTAAAATCCGAGCACAATTTGCAGCAAAGAACTGCTACGAACAGAAAACTTTAAAAGCCTAAGGACTGTCGGAAACCGCCAGGATAAAAATCCTGCAGAAAGTAGTCAGAAATAAAAAAGGAAACACGAGCTAAAGTATGGAGAGAGTATTAATAATGGATACATAACAGAAAACAAGAGTGGAATTTAAACACAGATATAAAGGGCGACCAGAGAATTGTAAAGGCAGCTGATGATAAATCCCCAGCAAGAAAAATGTACAAGCCGTTAAAGGAAAGGGAAGGGGGGGAGGGAATATGGAGCGATAATTTGAATGCCGACCAAGACAAATCCTGCGGAAAGCGGCTTTGCCCCACGCAGGAGGATAAAGCATAAATGCAAAACGTACTGAATCGTAAAAATTTCGCATAGAGTTATCTTTCGCTTTCTTTTTTGTTTTTATAAGACGTAAGTTAAACGACAGCGCCGAAATAATTTTACGAGAGAAATGTACTTGCTTGTAAAGTAGCAAACATACCTAGGGTTTACTACTCGAGAAAACTACAATAAAACCGATTTAGGGCAGAATTTTTACGGAACAACCCGCACATGCGCTTGAAATACGTTGCAGTGAATTACAATTATCTTTTTTTTATTTTTTTTACGAAATTATGTTTGTACATCTACCAAAATAACACACTTTACACTCTGTCACTATTGCGCACAAAAATTCGCGCGGTTAAGGGGGATCAGTATCTGCCACATTAGAATTCTTCAATTTTCGCACTAAGATTAACACAATAAGATTTATTAAAAATTTTCGTCTGACAAGGCACAGATATTACGTTCTTAAGGGTTACCAAACACTCATTCATTCATTTCCTTTTCTTAGTTTTCGACTAGTAGCCTAACTTTCCGAACGAAGGAGGAATTTTTTTTCTACGGATGGTCATAGACATATAGCATAGACAACAGTAGTCGAGCAATGCCAACTGTATACAACGTAAGAAACTATTCCCTCAGTCTTCTCGAAGCATAAAACATTATACAAAATGTGTAGGCTAAATTAAATGCAGAAATTCCATTATTCCAAAATAGCAGGTACTAATAACTCTTGAGAGGTACAATATTTTCATGCCTCTTGAAAAAAAAAACGATTAAAAAAACTGTTTTTACATATTGTCATATCAGGGAAAAGACCAACCGGATACGAAATACACAAAGACAGAAATATTCGTTGGAATTATTTCCCGCAAATAAAATTATTTGGTCACCGCTTGATGACTCATTGAAAAAAGAATAATAGTACAGAACTGCACGAAGACGGCGCGTTAAGTTATTCGGACATTAGCTTCTTTTTCGTTTGAGGCACGGAAACGGGAAAGCTGTTAAGTCGACTCCAACCCATGTATTGAACTCCACTTCGCCTCTAAGCGCAGAGTACTAAACTAGCGTGCAGAGTTTCCGTAGAAAGTATTTTTCAATACAGATTTAAAGCGGTGGTCCTATTATATTATTTGTAGAAAGTATGTGTCAAAAGACGAACGCATGTCTCGATAATTTAGTTTTACGATTACGGCTGGTATTTTTTTTCAAGATACAGCAATGTCAAAGAGTAATTTATATCACTTTTGAGGAGCTGGCAGTCATGTTTTTACTAAGCGGACGATATTTCTATTTAAACGATAGACATATTTTTTTACGCGTGTCTTCCGTTTCGTAGATAAGCGCATTTATGGAAACACGTTTAATAGTTTCACATAAAAAACCATTTTCGTACTGCTTTACAGCACAGCCCGTCCGCCAGGTCCATCTAACTATAAAGAACACCACTTAACGCTATGATCTCTTGTTTCTTTTGTTTTATTGCGATAACATTTTTTTTAAGCTTAAACGAGAGCAGATATCAATCTGCCTGGCAGTTCTGTTTGAAAAAGTTACTACCATGACAGCTAATTTTTTCAAAGCAAGAAATTAAACGGTTTCGACTAAAAAGTCAACTAACCAGAATTTCGTTAATTACGTAATTAGCTAAAAACGTAGTATTTACTGGCTTGAAAAAATCAGACAACATGGAGAAAACGATTTTAAACAAAACTGCCTGACAGATTTTTGATATCTGCTCTCGTTTAGGCGTAAAAAATTAATACCGCAAAAAAAATTACACTACAGAGCATGGCCTTAATAGCCTACAGCTTTCGTACCTATTTAATTTTACCTTATAGAAGGCAATGCAAAGCTATACGCTGATAAAGCGTTTCAACCCTTCAACGTTTGGACAACATATCAACAGTCCCGAACTCTCTCCTGTCAGTTCCTGGAGTTCCAGAGGGTTAACACCAGGAACGAAGGAGGTGTGCTAGTTACCGCTGGAATTTCTGTTATTTATAATCGACTACATCTCCCGGCATAAGTTGCAATGCACATTGCATTCTTTTTGGGAATCCTATTCACAATCCTCTCCACAATTTTGCACTCCCCCCCCCCCAACAATTTTTTTGCAGAAACCTTTACTCGCGAACGCTTCATCGTAATCGAATTAATAGAAGACGAACAAGCAAACAAACAATTTTTATTTAGTTCATTTCTGAACAACCTGTGTAAACGCTATGTTTTGAAAGCAAAGCACTTGCCGATTTTACATATACATGAGTGGTCAAATTGTCTAGCTTAAGGGGTATGGAAAGGTACGATATTGAGCGGCCGACTGGAATACACAATCATCAATAGAATCTGAACTACTCAACAAAATTCGATGAGATTTTTTTTGCCGAGTAGATATTTTATCAGCGGACGTTTATTTATGTATCACTACGCAGTAGTATGCTTTTCTTTCGAGTAAATAATTAAAAACTGTTCTTAGAAAAATAAGGTCTTGAAACCACAAAATCTAAAAAAAAAAAAAAAAAACTGACATTTTTATAATTTTTAATATGATAATATCTAGGCCTCTATAGTAACTAATTTAAAAAATACTAGCGTTTTAACTTGAAAAGAAATTTAACATCCGTAAACATACGCACAGATATTTTCTTATAGTAAAATTATTTTCAATATCAGAACAAGAGTACTTTTTAAATTCTGTTACCATAGATGCCTAGATAATATATTAAAAATGATAAAAATGACAGTTTTCCATTTTTGTAGATTTTGTGGTTGCAAGCCCTTGTTTTCCTGAGAACATTTGTTAATTATTTACTCGAAAGTAAAGTATACTACCGCATAAAGCTGTATAAATATACGTACGCTGATAAAATATCTACTCGGCCAAAAAAATCTCATCGAATTTTGATGGGAAGTTCAGATTTTATTCACGATCGAGCATTCCAATCGTCCGCTATCAATACCCCTAAACTGGCATCTCTGTCTTACCCTCGAGGAATACTCTGACCATTAACTCACTATCTACACACACCCTCGTGTTCAGAACTTTCTCGTCGACCATCTTTGACACGCTAACTACGAAGCATTAAATGTTTACCAAGAAGTTAGTACCGACGGGGCATACCACGCGCAGATATTCGCGTAATTACTTCGAATAGTTTGCCATTTTCCGCAAACGACATCTGTGAGTCATACTCTGAGACTTTTACTGCGGTATACCGTAATTCTGCCCCAAAATTATGGGAAAACATGTGTCCCCTAAAATTCAAAGAAGACTCCCTCCCGCACATTCAAGCAGAAAAATTAACATTTTTACAGGATATACATAATTTTTACATTTTGTATTTTACACTACATTACAGTAGCCTATTAAGTGTCAACATTCGTGTGTTCACATTACACTACAAATCATGCTTTAAAAACCAAAATAAATCAGCTGTCAAGAGAAAAAATACAGTGATATGATTTTATATAACTGCGAAACTGAAATAACCTTTCTTTCATAACTAAATACTAATGACTTTCGGATCTATGTTTATATTGACATTTTATTCTTTCTTTTTGTATGAAAAAACCACCATCCATGTTTATAAAAGTAATTGAGAAATACCCTGTACAAGAAAATGACAGCGAATAATCATTCTGATGGTACGTTACTCCATTTACTCTATTCTGAGAAAATCGTTGATAATACGGATTAATTTTTACTGTTGCTTTCAAAGTTTGGATAAAAAATAATCCTGAGACCGCCTTGTGGACTATATGTACCATAAAAGTACATAAAATATCGTTTCACAATGCACAAGCACATCGTTTATCCTCTCATGAAACCGCGAATGTATGCAAACTTTTACGACAAAAGAACCGTTTCATGGCAAGTTTCTGAATACTCGATTATCACCAACTCCTTAAAAACTTTCTCAGCTTTCATAAAGTAGGGAACAGCTCCACAAAAGAAGTGGAATTGTAAAACTAACCGCGGAAATTTCACACGTATATTTCCACCAAGCCGACACGGCTAGCTTTGTTAAATATGCAAATAAGAATAACTGCAAACACTAACATGGCGCTAACTATACATATTCCAAGATATAATTTCACGTATACGATGGCATTTACTAAGAAAAAAATTAAGTGGCACTTGAGAGCAGGAAAATGTGTCTGAACGCTTGAATGAATGTTTGATTCTCTCTGATAAAGACATTCTCAGGAGACTGTCAATAAATAAGGCTGGTGCTGATTTTACTGAACATTAAAAAATCTCCTTGTTACCAACATAGATATGTCAATTTAACTTTTAAATAATAACTTTTAATCAGAAAAGCTCGTTCAACATTTAAAGTGAAACTTAATTCGTGTACTTTTGTTAATTTTTGAGAAGCCATTTACACAACTATTTCACAAATTTTCAGCCACCCTAAGTTGTATTCCTAGAGACACTGGAAAATCGCAAAAATGTTTTAAGATAGTCTCCAATAAAATGTATTATATTAACCGTGACACGTGTGAACAGTTTCGGGGCAAATCACGCACCCTGTGTGTCCAAGCTGTGCAGTTCTAACTGGGCCTGTTGTAGAGAAACAATGCTACAAATAAACCATAGCCAAAGTCGATACGAAATATTCAGTGTTATATACAGTATTTTGGAGCCTAGCAAATAGTCAACTATTCCCGCGATTTTCCAGTGTCTCTATGTATTCCTGATGACTTACTTGATGTAACTGTTAATATGTCTACTATTCAGGTGTCAGCCTCTATGACTGAATTGAGGATCTGAACTACAAACAATGGTCTATGTCGCCAAGAAGATAACGTACCTTTCGAAGAATTCCAAGACCTCTTATCACGATTTCATCACATAATTTCGGACACTCACCTGAAAAAAAAAATTATTACATTAACAAAATGCAAATCACGGCCAACTTCCTACAGCACAAAATAATATCTTAAACATCTTAAAATTAAATACAAAAACGTAAGGTATTTTAAGCATAGAGAAAATACTGCGTGTTCCCAAGTAATTGACGTTGGGATTCATTGCAACAGTTGCCCTTACATAAGTTGGGGGGGGGAGGGAGGGGGAGGTTGTTTAAACTAAATGTTTACACAATAAGAATTCCTTGGTTGTCATTAAAATTAATTTTCAGGCATGGGCCCCGAGATCTTTGGTTTCAGAGATATTTATTTTTTTAAACCCAGACGAAAGTCTATGACGTAAAATTGCTCTGTAACTTAGTTTCAAATTTAAGTTTTACTGTGCAATGTAATTTTTCGAGACAAACTGTTCATAAGAAATTTCGTTAATCTAACTAGTTACCTACAATTATGCTGTAGGTTTGTAATAATTCATTATTTTTCCATTGCGTAAATATTTACACTAAACACGGAAAATAAATAAATAAATAATAATAATAATGTATCTCACATAAGTTATAGTCATTTTCAGAGCCACTGATATTTGGTGAAAAATTTGCACCAACTTGTTTCAAAGCTTTCCGTAAACACCTGCAGCTTTTCTTCGTGTTTTGTGATTGGCTCAATTTAACTGTCAGCGTCTTGGAGTGCTACCCGCCAATCACAGACGTGTTGTGTCGCAGTAACGATATTCTGATTGGCTCAGTCAAATGAGTGAAGCCTCCGCACATAGACACGCTGCCAATAACAATGGAGCACAGCTGCAGATGTGCACGTAAGGCAGTGAAACAAACTGGGACAAAATTCTTCTCATAAAAAATCACGTTACTATAAGTCATTGCTAGAGGTACTAGGTCAATTTCGCGGATTCATCTGGCAGCAACCTAGACTTGTCCTATACACCCACTGGCCACAATCGATTATCTATTGGCTTATAACCGTACAAGCAGGTCGCAAGCGATAGCACTTCGCATTATTTCCTTATTTACTACTGGATTGCAGTAGTCAAACGCGTTTCTTAACAGCCTCCAGCAAGTCACATACATGACAATGAAGTATACATAATTGGCGTTCAACCTGACCTGGAATGTATCTGCGAAATTTACGTACCTCTAGTCATTGCTTCGTTTGTTACACAGTCACAGTTCTCAAAGAATATTTCAGGGTAAATAAATCTGGTAGAAAACAAAAGCAAGCAGGTCATTCGTAAAGCCAATACGATATCAATGTTACGAGGCGAAAAATAAAAATGTCTGAGTACAAGCGCTTAGCATCGAGGTCTTTAGCACTGGTGAATGGTGACATGAGGTGAGGACGGAGCAGCGCCGGAATTAATTTGATGGGAGGGGGGGGGGACAGGAGATCCCCGAGAAAGCCCGCCGACCAGCGGCATCTTTAGACACGATTCCCACATGCGAAAATCCGGGGACCGACCCCGCCGAGAATCGAACCCGGATCGCCTTGGTGGGAGGCGAATGGTCTGACCACTCGGCCACCGCGGACCCCGAAAAATTAAAATGTTTTGAAAAAAAAAAAAAACTTTGTCAGGATAACTACAACCAATTCAATCCAAAAACATAATTTCGACTCCTATACATGTAGATGACCGGGACGCCAAACCTCGTTAAAAAGCAATTAACACAGTGAATTATAAAAATAAAATGTTCCCAGCATACACTGCGCAAGCGCTTTGAGGGACAGAGGTCCGGCGAGAGGCACATCGACCCAACGAGCTGATGAAGAGCCTGAGGCAATTAACAGTGAGAGAGTCGATAATTAGCACGTTAATACGACTAGTTCCACAGTCCCTGGGGGCTTGGCAAGAGGTCTGGCTCAACTGGTGGTCACCTTACAACCCCCTCCCACCCTCCTCGAGATGTTCACCCACCCACAGGCTGACCACGTGTTCAGGGAATACTGACGAGCAGAAGTCACGAACAAGCCCCGTGCGTTAACTCGCACGCAACAAACTAGGGTTGGTCCTGGCTTACACTCGTCCCTCAGTTTACTTCCTTTTTGTTTCACTAAACCAAGAATACGTTGAGATTTTCAAATGTTTGTTGCAATGGGAATTTACAATTAGAATTTACTGCTTTGTGGACACACGCCATTGCTCACGTTTTGCTGTTCAAAATTGTGTTGAATGACAAAGTACAAAAAGAACAAAAAGCATCAAACACACAGGAAAAACAAACAAAAAAAAAACAATACCAGAGGAATTCAGTCAGTTTTGTTACTAGACAACAAAGAATTTTAAAGGTACAGAATTTAGTCGAATATCGACACAACACCCAGACACAAATAGAACCAGATTCACAAAATGGAAAAAGATGGAAAGTAGACAAAAACAGTGACAGTAGACAACAAACAAAGTTAAAAACAACTAAAAAATGATTACGTTACTTCCAATGCGTTGTAATGTGTGAGGTCTTTTTTAACATATTATTTTTTTGCAAAGAAACCGTTTTACAAGTACCCTCTGTGTTAATGTATGAAAATAAAACACCCTGCAGGCAAGGTCGGGAATCTCATTGTTGAGACACCATGCTCATCAAAAACACTGCTTCTAGGCCGTCCAACATGCAAAAAAAAATTGTTATCAGACTGCCGTATTTCAAAATGTATTAACCGTATGTGTGTGGAATTCGGGAACGTGCACTGAACTTCGCTTCAGACTTTCCACCAATAAAATAATACGGTCGCTGCTTTAAAGTCCTATAGTAAAAATCAATCGAAGGGAATCTTGCTCACTAGTTCAGCGTTTGGCTCGTTGTAGCTATGCGGCATTTGATGTGCGCTTCAACGTCGCCCTTATAGCTCCGTCGTTTCTGAGTCTACAGGGAGTCCTATAAATCGGGAAACACAGGGGAAACTATTTTTATTTGTTTGTTACAGACTGACCAATAGGCTTATTTTAGCGGTTGAATTGGTAACGGTACCTGTAAACAGAGAATGTTAGCGCTCCTGTTTACAAGGGTGTTTGCAAACATGCTGCACCCAGGCTGAGGGTGTTTGCACGTTGCTGGCAACCGAGGCAGGAGGACGGTTACAGGGTTTGTTCACAGGATGTTTACCTTTACTTTTATTTCCTGTTTTATTTCGAACAAATCTGAAATCAAAACAAACTGTATTTATGTGAAAAATGGACTAAACTTAAGTTATTTTAAAAGATAATTATGCAATATTAATTTTTCCTTATATGCAGGTGCATAATTAAGTATATTTCTACAATTTATTATGTTGTACATGTAAAAAAATAGTGAAAGCCGTCTATTTTCCAAGAAACGTATTTGCGAAGAAGTGTTTTGTTTTATACAGTCCAATTCTATTCGTGATAAGGCATCAGAAAATACATAATTTCGAAACTCAATGTTGGTAGCCATTTCTGTTCACTGAATATTGCTTTTCAGCCATCTTTTGTAAATGCAAACAGTTTCCGCAAACGCTTGTGAACAGCTTGTGAACAATTCAACCGCTAAAATACGCCTGTTGAAAGATGGGTTTGGGCAAAGGGGAACGTATCCAGATCATCTTGTTGTGCGGCGGAAGAAGTTTGAAAGACGTAGCTGCAGAATTTTAACAGACAAGATGGTGGACATTTCGAACACGTGTTGTAACTTGGTATTTTCCCTATGTTTCCTGACTTATGAGATAATCTGTATAACGCGCAGGTAGGTGGTCGAGGCCTAGACGTACGGAGCTGTTAGGGTGACACAGCACGTCAACCACGCCTCACATTCGTCTCTAGGCTCAAATTGATCAGCTCTCTATAGCCTGCCTCAAAGACATTCACTCATAGGTAGAGGCCTGAAAAATTCGCGATTTCTTTAAAGCACATCAGGCCAGAATTCCACCAACGGTAAGTTTGTACCACTTTCACAATTGGTCCTCGACTTATTTTGACACCTTGCTTAAGTCGCTGAGCCAATAATAAAAATGCAGGCCCCTATCATTATTTCATCGAGCAGCCAATAGTACACTGAGAGAAGAATTGTTTCATTATACTAAATATATTTGTTCGGGTGATGTTTGCTTCAACTAAACAATATTTTGTTGGTAAGACCAAGCTTGGAGTCCTCCAACAAATCTAATTATTTCCCTCGACCAAATTATTCATTTAAACGCAATTTGTTTGTGTCAAACGTATATTTGGTTACTACAGGACGTCGAATAAATATTTTGTGTAAACAAACAACTCGTTACAACCTGTTAATAAAAACAATATTGTTAGTTATAAGTGAAGTGCTTTGAACCAACAATTTTTTTCTTTTTTGGTGGACTAAATGATTTTGTTGGCGAAACTAAATACATTTGGTTGACTTGCGGAACACTGTATACCTCAACATTCGAAATATAAGTTTGTGCGACAAGTAGGACGTCTAAACTGTTAATCAGCATAACTTTAGTATCTTAATTTTAGCTACATCAATTTCAAAGTGGTTAATTCGATTGATCACAAAAGAAAATGCGATAAACTTGAAAAACACCGCAGCTGCACGTCTCGTTCTTTGTGCTGCGGCCCTGCGGTGAACGACGTAACTATTCATATACAAATAACAATCTCGCTGTCATGGAAGCACTCGTAGCTAAGTTGGTTAGGTCAGGCATTGCATGTGTTAAGTAAACGAATGGATCAAATCCTGGCACGGCAATACTTTTTTTTTTTTTTTTTTTTTTTAAACATTATCATGTACCTTCAAGTAACGTCTACAAAACTATCACTGTTCCATAAAAATATTAAATTCTGACATTTTCTCTACTTGAACGTCCTTAAGGGCTTGTTCCCGAGTTTTTTTTTCAGACTGGTGCCAATAACTGAAATATTTTTTAACCAAAAGTTTTGAAAAAATTTGAGTCAATGTGCAATCACACGATGCACAATACTGTGGACGCGTTTTTAAAAATAATGAAACATTCGCCAGCAAATAAAATAATCTCCTTCATTTTTGCTTATTTTCACGACGAAAAACGTGGTACTTTGGGTAATGAAATCTAATAAACCGTTCAGTATAATTCTACAAAAAAATTCAGCTACAAATTATAACATATAAGTGTCAAAACTGTGTAGCGAAATTTTGATATGACTATTAGTTAGCAATAAAAAAAATATTTTCGAAATCACTGCAAAACTCCGTAACAAGGCCTTAACGCGAGTCGGGCAGGTCTCTAGTTATTCCTAAGCTGACACGCAGGATGAGCAGGGTTCCGAACCAACGTCTACCGGCCGAGGCTGTCCACTAGGTGTGCCGGGTTGACAAGGCGAGGGGGTGGAAATAATCGCGGCTAATGGGCGCGAGCAGCGGTTAACACGCTGGCACCACGCCCTCGCACTTCAATCACCGCGCCCACCCGCCTCCGCGACGTAATTACAGCGCCGTCAGCAAACATCACTGCGACACGACGAGACACTTACGTGTTGGCCTCACGCGATAAGGTTCATTCTACTGCAAATCCGCTGTGTGTTTGCCCCTTCTGGTAGGGTCACGTGGTGTATGATAAGAGGACCGGAGTTTATACAGTTTGGGCCGGCTGCTCGACTAGCGGGGCATGCCTGTCGTCCGTCCGGCTCGAAGAATGGACGAGCAGATATACTGGTAAATTGCGGGAAAAGTTGATTGTTTGCTAGGCTCCAACATGCTATGCATAACACTGAAGGCTATATTGGCTATTGTTAGAGGTACGTAAATTTCGCAGATACATTCCAGGTCAGGTCCAACGCCAATTATGTATACTTCATTGTCATGTCTGTGACTTGCTGGAGGCTGTTACGAAACGCGTTTGACGTCTGCAAGCCAATAGTAAATAAGGAAATAATGCGAAGTGCTATCGCTTGCTACCTGCTAGTACGGTTATAAGCCAATATATAGGGCCCGGTAGTTTTCGAGAAAAGATTTTTGCAGCTCTTTGTTTCAATGCCTTACGTACACACCTGCATCTATGCTTTGTGGTCAGATATTGATGCCGCAACACCCAGCGTCTGAAGGTTAAACCCGCAAATCACAGGTGTGTTGTGTCGCAGTTATCTATGCCCTGATTGGCATAGTCAAATGAATAATAACTCTGCACAAAAACACTCTGACAATAATCATTAAGTTAAGCTGCAGGTGTGTACGTAAGACAATGAAACAAAGTGGGGCAAAAATCTTTTTGCGAAAACTACCGGGCCCTACCAATATATAATCGACTGTGGCCAGTGGGTGTATAGGACTGACAAGTCTAGGCTGCTGCCAGATGAATCCATATGAAGCACTGTGACCCTCTTCAAAAAACCCAATTAGGAATGTACAGTTTTAACACGGAACGTGGAGGAGGGGGATGGGGTTCAGACCATTCGCCTCTCACCAAGGCAATCCGTGTTCGATTCCCGGTAGGGTTGGTCCCTGGATTTTCGCGTGTGGGAATCGTGCCGGACGATGCCGCTGGTCGGCGGGTTTTCTCGGGGATCTCCCATTCCGGTAGTACTACGTACTCACTTCATGTCACTCCTCACCAGCGCTAAATACCTCGATGTTAAGCGCTGACCAAAATCTCTCACCCTCACTCACTCAACACAGAAAGTGTGTGATTTGCCAGAAAACTCTTCACACGTGTCAAGAATGATATACTACAGTTTATTGGAGACTATCGCGATTATCCAGTGTGTCTACGGATGAGGTGAAGGTGAGATAACAATGGAGCAGCGACGGAATGAGAAAGGCGAGGGATAACAAGAGATCCCCTAGAAAACCGACTGGCCAACATCAACGTCCGCCATGTTTCTCATGTGCGAAAAATCCGGGCCCGACCCCGGCGAGAGGTCTGACGCTTCGACCATCGCGGCTCCTGTTCATTCAACCACATGACAATAATACAATCGACTTTCATAGGAACGACTTTGTCAAGGGAATATTCCCACCGCTAACCGTGCTGGAGTCTGTGAAAACCCTAGAGACAACTTGCTGACGCTCAAAGGCCGTGGTCTTTCATTTATTTCAAACAATTGCAGATACCTCGAATATTTTTTTAACCAAATGCTTTGGAACAAATTTGAGACTCTGTATAGTCATACGATACACAATTTTGCCAGAGAAATTTTAAAAATAATGTACCGTTTGCTAGCAAAAAAAATATTATTTTCCTCCATTTCGGTTTATTTTGACCATAAATATATGAGGTAGTTCACGGGCAGAAATCCAACAATCCGTTTGGTGTATTGCAACAGAAAAATTCAGATACAAACGATGATATGTAAGTGTTTAAACTGAAAGAATGAATTTTTGATGTATGTATTAATTTACGTTAAAAAAAATATATTTTCAAAACCATAGAGCGAGGCCTTAAACGAACCCCAGGCGTAAAACTTGACGAAGAACCAAGTTCTCTCCACAAGCACCAGAATCAAGGTCACCTCTTGCCGATACCAGCGAAAATAAATGCGAAAAACGTCCCTTGCCGTACTAATAGGGGCTCAGAAGTGGCGGATCTTTTAAAATAGTTATTTGGAACTTAGCTTTATATTTGTTTGAGGCGTGGAAACGTGGAAGGCGGTAAGTCGAATATAACAACGCCTGTCAAACACCCCATCGCCACTAGGCGTGTGCATTGTTTTCGTAGAAAGTGTTCTTCAATGACTCTTCAAGCGATGACCCTGTTTTTATTTGTGGAAAGTATGTGTTAAAAAGTCCAACGCAGGTTTGTATCATTGAGCTTTACGATTATTACTGGTATTTTTTCCAGATAACATCAATGTGGAAAAATCGGCAACAAGATTTTAAATAAGCGGACGGTATTTTTAAAATGGCACGGACACGGAGTGTGTCTTTCTTCGTATGTAAACGCACTGGAAACACATTTATTCAACGCACGTTCAGCTTAAGAAAATAATTCTGGCTTTCGCTCGAACTTGGAGCTGTTGCCTTTTGACTGGGCCAATTAGAATCTCGCTATTGTATATTTACCTGCAGACAGCTACGTTGTGTTGACGTATATCAACCACGCCCATTATGTCACAAGAAACTACAGTGTTTTAAAGGCTATGTAGAGTTATCGGGGGGTTATGTTTCAACGTATGTTCAACATGTCGGTATCTGTGTTCGTGCTTCTGGCTGCCGTCTGTACGTGGTGAAACTGTTACCTTGAGCCCTATTTGACGCCTGTGATTGCTCTATAGGCAACTAACTATGTTGTGTCAGACATCCACCATCCTGTCACTAGGGAAAAGGAATATTTCGCGAGTTCAACGTCATACATGTTAGAATCCATTGTCCTATTTACACACAAGCCCTGGCCATTTGTCCACTAGCTGCTATTCAATGGAACAGACAATGTACGAATGGACGGACTCGAGTATATATGGGTAGAGACACTGGAAAATCGCGGGAATAGTTGACTGTTTGCTAGGCTCCAACGTGATGTATATAACACTGAATGTTTCGTATCGACATTGGCTATCGTTTATTTGTAGCATTTTTTCTCTCTACAACAGGCCCAGTTAGAACTGCACAGCTGGGATACACTGTTCACACGTGTTACGGTTAATATAATACAGTTTATTGGAGACTATTTTAAGCATTTTCGCGATTTTCCAGTGTCTCTATGCATAGGACAGTGAATTCAAACACGCCGGTCATCGAACTCGCGAATTATTCCCGTCCCTACCTATCCCTAGGGACCTGTAAAATTCGCTTTTTCTTTTAGGCACAGGCTAGAATTGCAGCAAGTGTAAGCTCGTATCGCTTTCACAATTGGTCCTTGACTTATTTGACACCTCGTTTAAGTCGCTGAGCCAATAACAAAAATTTAAGCCAATTCAGGCTCATATTACTGGGTCAGCGAGCAGCTAATGAACAACTGCTGTCTGCCTAAGTGCACATACATTCTTGAAGGCCAATGAATCCGTGAATTTTTCCGGTCTCTAACTATCACCTATGTTGCAATGAACTGCAGAGTGTTCGAGGCTATATTGGCATCAGACATGTTAGCGATAAACAGAGCCACGGTTTCGTGGCTAAAATATTTTTTCACCACACTCTTAAAAATAGTTTGTAAATTTACCAGACGTGCGTATAGGAGCGCTAAGGAAGTAGGTATGGCAGAATAGTTTCCCAGACATCCATGGTACCATTCTTAAACCTAATTATAAAAGTCAAATGCATACTAAAGTTACCAGACTTGTATTGTAACAAGTGTAAAAGTTTGCATATTTACAAGACGGAAGTATGGTAACTGTCCCATACTGCGTCTGGGATAATAACTTCCTAAACATTTTACGAAGTTTTTTTTTACACCATGAGTTTGTTTCAATGTCTTATCAGCACATCTGCAGCTGTGCTTCACGACCAGTGATTAGATGTTTGAACTCACTTGTATTGGGGTTCTGCTGATAAATCACAGACGCATGACGTCGTAATTGCCTTATTCTTGTTGGTGCAGTCAAATGAGGTACATGGCTGAACAAACACACTCTGCCAATAACCACGAACAGAGCCCACAAATTTTCGCAAAAATAATTCAGCAACAGTTTGTTTCAATGCCTTATGTACACATAAGAAGCTCTGCTTCATGGTTACTGGCAGAATGTATTATTGCACAGACGTGGCTCATTTGACTGTGCCAACAGGAACAAGGTTACTGCGACACCACATGTCTGTGATTTGAGGGTAGAACCCTAGACGCTTAGAGTTAAAAACAGCCAATCACTGACCACGAAGTAGGGTTGCATACTGCACATAAGGCAGTGAAACAAACTGTTGCAGAATTCTTTTAGCGAAAATTCGTGGGCTCTAACCATGAAGTGATATGCAAAAATCTTTCCGCGGCAAAATCGTAGCTCTAGTAAAAAAAAATCACCGTCCTTACCAACGACTAAATTTCAGACAAGAGTGAGATGGCGAACTAGTATCACTCAGGAGGAGCAGGGTTCCATCCTAGGTCCAGACATCCCCATGTCTGTTTTCCACGGCTTTCTGACACCACTTTTGGCAAACGCTGTGATAGTTTCTCACAACAGACAACAGCAAAAACAATACTCGCTTTCTCGGGTGTTTTTTTTTCTCATCTCGGAGCTTGCCAAATCGTGGGGGCTCGGTTGCCGGGTCTGGAACTACAGGAAATGAGTCTCTTGGTCATGGGGGAGGGGGAGAAGTGGGGGAGAACCCTTCGAATAATGAGACTGCGACTGCTGCGGGGTCGATATTCGCGAGGCTCGCCGAGACACGACGGCCACTTCTTTGATCGCATTCCGGCAAATCGTTCTCCGCCCGGAAGCTGCCCGGGAACGGTTGAAAATTGTCTCTTCCCGGAGTACGCCGGAGTGCTTCCCTCGCGTCGTTGAAGGAATACACGGTCGCGTCTTAGTACCACCTCGAGAACAATCTTGAAAGAAAACAACACGAGAGGTTTCACACAGCAGTTCTGTAATGCTAAGGCAGAAGTAACCGAGCTTAAGTATACAATACGTCATTCGGGATAAAGTGAGAACTAAAAATTTAACATTTGATGTCTCTGGTCGTTACTGCATATAATTTAACATTAAGGGCGTCCAAGCGAGAAAAAATTTATATTTGTACGAAATAGTTTTGTAGACGTTACATAGGAATACATTTCCGTTTCACTTTACGAGAAAAAAAAACCTCAGCCAATTTTTCCATAACGGCATTTCAAAGTCAAGATTTGTTTGCATGATGATTGTTCTTACAAACAGCAAAAACCAAAAGACATGATGAAATGAAAAAGTTTACTCTGAAACTATACGTCCCATGCCACTGCTTGACATGTTTTCAAATCAATTACAAAATATTTTTGTATTTAAAAATATCCTTAAAAGAGGCAAAAAAAATACAAAATTTCAGAATTTTTTTAAATATAAAAATATTTTGTAATGAATTTTAAAATATGCGAAGCAGTAGCCCGTGACATATAATTGCAGTATAAATATTTTTTATTTCACTATGTTTATTGGTTTTTGCGACGTATAAGAATGAAAATAATGCATTTTTTACTTTGAAGTGCCATTATAGGAAAACTATTTTTTTTGTAAGAGAAAAATGCACTTCTACGTAACGTGTACAAAACTAAAACTATTTCATAAAATATAACATTATGATTATTTTGCACTTGCACACCCTTAACAATAGTTAATTTATTCCTATGGTTGGCAGCGAATCACTGGATGTAGTTAAGTGTATTTTCCTATTTAAATACAACAATACTTAAATAAAACGAACTGAAATATGTATATTTGTTTTTTTATAATCAATAAACTTTTTTTTATCAAACTATATTATGAGTTCCTACCGACCGCACAAGTGACGTGTCCAGAGAGGTTAGACATTTCCCGCCGTTGGACGTTACGAGCGGAAATATACGAATTGTATGACGGAGAGCTGACCAAGGCAAGCCCAGCCCGGCCGGCGGCATGCAGACGTCTGCGGAGGCTGGGATTATCGATTATCTGGCTGAGGCGAGGGGAGAACGTCGGTACATTCCCTCTACCAACTCATACACATACACACATACGTCGTCGCCCTGTCCCGCTACTTAGCGCCGCGTCTAGTGACCTCCTCCAACTCGAGGCCACTCCTCACATCCCCAGAGGGCTCGCGGGTGAAACAAACATTACAACACGACGTCGCCTTCGTGGCAGCGAGGTTTTCACACGTGTCTCTCGGCGCGATTATGTGGCACCAGTCCTGACCTACTACGTCTCAAAAGTTTGGGCTGCGTGTTTGAAATCGTAATAACAATTTTAGGCTTAAATTCATTCGTTCAGCGCTGACAAGGCATTCGCTGCTGAGCCTCTTTCTCCTGCGCTGTGGGCTGGCGGGCCCGTTCCTCCATCGCTGGCGAAGCCATTCCTCCAGCACCGGCGAGGCCATTCCCTCCAGCACAGACGAGGTCATTCCATCCAGCACAGACGAGGTCATTCCATCCAGCACAGACGAGGCCAATCCTCCAGAACATGCGAGGTCATTCCCTCCAGCACAGACGAGGCCATTCCCTCCAGCACAGACGAGGCCATTCCCTCCAGCACAGACGAGGCCATTCCCTCCAGCACAGACGAGGTCATTCCCTCCAGCACAGACGAGGCCAATCCTCCAGAACATGCGAGGTCATTCCCTCCAGCACAGGCGGGGCCATTCCTCCAGCACAGGCGGGGCCATTCCTTCCGGCACAGGCGAGGCCATTCCTTCCGGCACAGGCGAGGCCATTCCTCCGGCACAGGCGAGGCCATTCCTCCGGCACAGGCGAGGCCCTTCCTCCAGTACAGGCGAGGCCATTCTTCCAGCACAGGCGAGGCCATTCTTGCAGCACAGGCATGGCCATTCCTCCAGTGTATCTCCTGTGTGAAGGTTTGACAAGGAGACTTTTGGTACATTTTTTCTACAACTGGACGCGTAATAATAATCAAAAAAATTATGGGCACATCATAAGTCTAGGATAGTTTGTATTGCCACCAAAATAAAGTATTTTAGTCAGGCCAGTTGGTCATGTAAGGAGAGGACCGAGCTGTAGGGCCTGAAGACATAATTTTTGTGGTGAACCTGAAGAAAGAAGAGGACGCCGATTTACGCCATTTTGGCCAGATAAGTGAAGTTATGAGTTTTGTGCCACCGAAATTTGAGTACTTTCGCATCAGTTTATTTAATCCTGAACTACAGCATAATTTTAACCAATGTTACCGTACACCGAAGTTAAATATTTTTAACACTTAAATTTAGAGATTTTTCTGATTATTTTGTGTGATAAAGGATAGTGAATATATGTACCCAGAAGTCCTGGAGTACGAGTCTACATGTTTTGAGCAGCCGATTAAAGCAATTTAAGACATTGATTAATATTCAATTAATCCCTAAGAACAGTTAAGTATTTCTGAGTTAATTTTTGTAACATGTGATTTAATTTGAATTTTTAAAGACTTAAAGTAAATTTCAAGAACCACTGAACACTATTTACTTTTATATGCTATGGCCTTTGTTTTGGATTTCCAATCAGTCGCCTCACGATGTTTCAGAGTTTCCTATCAATAATTACATTTCATCTCAAACAAGAGTTCCTTCTTTTATTGTATATTGGTCTTTGTGAAGTGTGATATGTTGGGTCTTTAGGTGTCAGCCTTTGTTCCTGTCTACGCCTAGCTGTGACCTACACATTAACATCTACAAATATGCTATAATTATACCTCACACAGAGGGTATGTACTTTTACAGTGTATCACACATAGTACATAGAGCAATATTACTGCAGAGTTTTACAACTTATTACAATTTTAATGACTGCGTGAAAAATCACAATAGTATTGGTAATCAGTCATGATTACTGTAACTACTATTCAAACAAAAAACTAGAGGAAAACTTATTCCATGCGAACGTTTCCCAAGATGCACGACGCTAGTGGAATCCAGCAAAAAAAAAATCAATTTATGATTTTAATGTAGGCTACTATAGTTCCTCCATCTGCCTATCCGTCCTTGAAATGGAGCAACTGATTTTCACTCACTGGTCAAGTTATCTGGAATACAAAGCTTCTGCATCGACAATACACGATGTTCAGCTGAGGTTTTGTCGAAGAATAAAGAGCATAGGACAGAAGTGAGAACTTCATAAATTTCGGAAACTGTTTGTATGTAGAAAGTAGTTCTAAAGCTGCTGTTCAAAAGCAAAAATTTGCTGCTTTAACATTTGTACCCAATACTGCGAAACCTATTGACCTTACTGTTGATGATTTTCGGCCAGTAAAATAATCAAGCGTACATGGTCAGATCTCAAATATCACATTTATGTTCTACGAGCTACTACTGGGGCACACATTACAGAGCGGCATTTTTCTCACATCTGCAGAACAATTTTTAACAAACTACAATGCTCTATATCGTATACTTCCCAAAGTGGATTTTTTTTAATAACAGCGGGACTTTACGGACACCATGTGAATTGTAACTGTATAGCCGACATGTAGCAACATGGTTTTACTAGATACTGTAATTTTTTTAAACAAAAAGTATTAAGATTTTAGATAATTCGTCAGTAAAAAAGAATGTACCAAATTTGCAACGAATAAGTTAAATAGTTTCCCAGACATTACAAAAAAAAAGGCTATTTCTTTATGCGGAGTTAATGTAGGCCCCGAAACACTGGCTCTGTAACTTTATACTGTACCTGTCTAATTTCAATGTGCAGACAACCATCAGTCGAAGAAGTTCATTCTGCCATAGTTCCCTGAGTACGACATACAGTTTATTTATTCAGTAATGCTTGATTCCGAAATTGCGGACTCTCGTACTAAATTTACGTTTACCAAGAGAGAATTGGTAAAAAAATAAATAAATAAATAAATAAGGTTGAGTTTCAACTAATATATATTTCCTACGATTCGCTGTAACATTGTAACGGTGCATCTAATTTGAATGTTGCGTGATACGAACACAACGAACGCAATCAAGTCTTAGGAGCACGTGGCTACTAAGGCCGACCCTAGCTGGGTCAACTCTCGTCTCATCGCCTCTATGCACACGGAGCTAAAATAAGTTCAGTCATACTGGCGAGGACTGCACTCAAAAGAACTCAGATCGTAGATTTATACCGAATCGTTTCAATTATCCTCAGCTGTAACTGCATAGTATTAAACATATAAACACGAACACACATTTACAGGGCCGGATTTACAAGGTCCAGTAGGTCCCTGCCTAGGGCGTAATTTTCACAGGAGCGCACACTTCCAAAAAAAAAAAATTAAAAGGAGTACCGGTATTATTCCTTTCTTTCAGCGAGGAGAAAATCTGACGAGTTTTCCATCATTGCTTACAGGTGTACAAATATGGCGATCAGTGAAAAAATTAAAATATTTGATTATTACGTGATTATTATTATTAGTACAAAGCAAGAGTTCGAATTTTATATAATGAGAAACGGACGACAATCGGTAAAGAGGGAGGGAAAATACTTGTTACACGGAATGCTGCAACTCACGGGCTAAGATAAGGCACCTATACGTATAAATCTGACTCTGCGCATTTCGTTTACTTTCTGCAGAAATTATGTTGAAGTAACCTGATTTCGTTTGAGAGAAAATACAACAACCACACGTAAACGCTCACTTTGAGAAAAATTACCCCTACTCCTCTCATAATACAATCTTGCCCTTTTTTTATTCATCAGTTTGATCCACGTTGTGTCAGAACACAAACACGAAACTCGCGGCACGACGTCTACAGGCAGGCAAACAAAACAAGAACTGGGACGGCATCAATACTGCGAGTACTTGGCCGTCGAGAGGCGGAATCAAGCGACGGGTTCAACAGCAGAGTGTGCGAGCAAACACACGAGACTCCTGCCAGTATTGAGTTGGCAATTGTTTGTTACAAGGGGGAAGGGGTGGTGTGCAAGGGACAGAGCGACCGTCGCTGGGCAAACAGCAGGTCCAGTGCGCCCTAACGAGCAGCTCCGTGTGTGGAGCATGTATATATGTATGTATGTGTGCGCGTGCATATGAGGTCTCGAGGTTCACACAACTGCCGCGTCGTGGGTGTCGGTACGGACTGAGAAATAGATACACCGCGTCTTCTTAAGGGCGCGGTCTACCGCAATTTTCATCACAATATTTTTATTTTTTATTTGTACCACATATTTTTTTTTCTTATTTTAGACACAAAATGTGACTAAATTGGGCTCTTATGAAATTTTTTTATCTCTCATAGTTTTCGCGTAATGGCTTGTTAAAGTAATAATTTGCACGTTTCCGTTTTAACGACTACACTAAAATCAACTGATATACCAAACACCAAAAAATCACAGTGGATAAAGACATTGCAGGCTACAATGACATGCTCATAAAATTAAAGAATAAAAATTATTAGAATTTTAAAAAAATGTTGAAACTAAAAATAAAAATTTTAAAACTTCAATATTTTTTTTAAATACAAATAATTTTTATTCTTTAATTTCATGAGCATGTCATTGTAGCCTGCAATGTCTTTATCCACTGAGATTTTTTTTAGTTCGGTATATCAGTTGGTTTTAGTGTAGTCGTTAAAACGGAAACATGCAAAATATGACTTTAACAAGCCATTACGCGAAAACTATGAGGTATAAAAAATTTCGTGAGAGCCAAATTTAGTCACATTTTGTGTCTAAAGTAAGGAAAAAATATCTGGTACAAATAAAAAATAAAATAATGATGATGAAAATTGCGGTAGACCGCGCTCTTAAGGTTGTTCAAGTGGGGAAAAAACATAATTTTATATTTGTATGAAATAGTGTTAGTTTTGTACACATTACTTTGAGTGTACACATACTTCTAACGGAAAAAAATTAGGTCATCTAGTTTTCCCGTAATGTCACTTCAAAGTCAAAATTTGCATATTTTTACTTCATACAAAACTTGAAAACCAGTTAACATAATGAAATGGAAAAAATCACGTCAAAACTACGTGTTACTGTCTATGGCTTGTAACATATAGAACCCGTTACAAAAAATATTTATGTTAAATAAAAAATTTCAAAATTTGAAATTTTTTTTGGTACTTTTAGAAATTTATTTTAAACACAAAAATATTTTATAATGGGTTTGTATATGCTTCAAGCCGTAGACGGTGACGTGTAGTTTTGATGAGATTTTTTCCATTTCATTATATTTACTGGTTTTCAAGTTTTGTATGA
>PNEQ01024005.1:0-14525 GCA_003012365.1 Medauroidea extradentata | reverse complement strand
GTAGACGTTAATGTACTCTTAGATAATGCCAACAAAACTAACACTATTTCATACAAATATAAAATTATGATTTTTCCCCACTTGAACGCCCTTAAGAGGCCGTATCAGTGTTTCAGGCGCATGTATGCAACCCACATTAACCCCATATAAATCAAACACCTCATCGCCTCTAGGCGTGAAGGACACAAGTAGCGTGCAGTGTTTTAGTAGAAACTGTTATTCAACGGGACTTCAAGCGATGACCCTGTTATTTTATTTGTGGAAAGTTTGAGGTAAAGTCCAATACAGGTTTCTATGATTTTGTTTTCGATTACGGTTGGTGTTTTCTCAGCTACAGCAACGTGAAAAAGTAATTTTAACACTCTTGAGGAGCTTGGAAATCATGTTTTTAACTAGCGGATTTTTTTTTTTTTTTTTTTTTTTTTATTATAGGGATCCTGTTTGAAGTGTTTCTTCTTTTCGTAGACAAAACCATTGGAAATATTTTTAATAATTATACAAGAAAAAATACTTTCCGTACTACGCTACATCAAGTTCCATGCACCAGGTCTATCAACTCTTAAACCTGTTCAGTTACATACATTCGGCAGCCATGTTTGATCGTGTTTAAAGCTAAACATGTTTGCGCGAAGTTACACGACTAAACAGAATAAACTCGATGAACTTTCTATCCTCAACAAACTTGTAATCTGAAAAGTACCATATTTAATTACCATAACATCTACACTCCTCAACATTCGTGACTTTTTAACTAGCATATCGCATCTAACTGAAATGCTGTTGTGTGTAAAGTGGAATTAATAATTATAGACCTAAAAGTTAATTTAATTTAACGAGTGCAAAATGTCGGGCCAAAAAGCAGCCATATTTGTTACACAGATCGTTACGCCAAGCAGCCAATAGAGAAGCATCGAAGATATGTAGTTGGAAACTACATATGAAACCAGTTCACTTTGAACGAGAAGAGACTGCGATATGAACTAGTTCGTAGCTCGTGTAACAACTCCATAAAATTGTATATTAGAACCATATTAGTCAATTTCTTGAAAAAAAAAAAGTTACCAGTACAGTCCTACTCGACGCAAGGTTAAGTGCGCTGCCTACCTCGGAGCCCTGGCGGAGAAAGAATACGGATTTACATGTTAAATTATTTTCAATGGCACTCGGTCACCCTTTGTGATATTGATTCCGGACAAAAACCATTTTCTGCGCCGAGAAAAGGAGAAAATTGCTACGTAAATAAAATTGCAGAAAATAAATTATGAATAGCCATGTTCGCGTGTTTTTTGTACATAAAAACACTTTTTTTGCCCACAATTTTCAGGGTATTGAAAAAAAAACTGCCTAAACGATCCATAGCAATGTACGCGGCACCGAGACGAACAATATATATGTAACGTCAACCGTTACTGAGCCAGGTGGAAAAATAATTTAACATGTAAAACCCTATGCTTGCTCCCGCCGTGGCTTCAAGGTAGGCAGCGCCCTTAACAAAAATTTACAAATTCCCCTAGTTCACAAAAAAAATTTCTTAAAGATCATCCACATTCTTGCTAACAAAATTCATAACAGTTCTTCCGGAAAATATAAAAAATAAAAATATAAACAAAAAATCAATGGTTAAATAACTTGAACTGATGACGAGCTGTCTTAAATTTACTGTAGTTATTTTTTTTTACATTTTATATTATTTTTAATTGTTAAATACTATCTATATCCACCAATATATTTTTATTTGTAACTAATGCAGCACTTATTTTTTAAATAAATGTAATACTTTAACAAGTTTTCTTACATAAATTACCGCAGCTATAGAAAACAATTTGTCTAGTAGCACTCACACACAAGCTTTGCTTATGTGAGTGTGATGCCTTCCATTGTATAAAAAGTATTTGTGTAAAGTGCTGTAATCGGTATACGGAAATAGATAATTATTATATTATTATAATATATATTATACATATACATATAACTGAACATGTTTGAGTGAAGTAGTCCTGTAGCCAGTGTGATCGCGGACTGAAGCAGTGTTTTGAACCGAAATATTTCAATTCGAGATAAAACATATTTTCACTCTCGCAAACTAGTGGTTGGTCAAATTAGTAATATACCTACAGTCGAACCTCATCAACACAAACCCAAAGAAACTGAATTTTTTTCAGTTTGTAACATTGAGGTTTGTATTAACAGGTGTTTACAAAATCTCAATAACTTCTGTAAAAACAGTTCAAGGGTGTTTAGTACCAAAATAAAAACTTTAATCCATGACTTTTTTTAACCACTAAACTTTATCTTACATTGTTTTATGTGTGAAATAAAAATTGTGTTGAGCATTAAAGTTAATATATTCAGGACGCTGCTACCCCAACTTTCATCGCCATTTTTTAATTTTTATTTGTACCAGATATTTTTGTTCTTATTTTAGACGCAAAATGCGACTAAATTTGTCTCTTATGAAATTTTTCTATCTCTCATAGTTTTCGCGTAATGGCTTGTTAAAGTCATGTTTTGCATGTTTCCGTTTTAACGACTACACTAAAACCAACTGATATGCCAAACACAAAAAAATCACAGTGGATAAAGACATTGCAGGCTACAATGTCATGTTCATAAAAATAAAGAATAAAAATTATTGGAATTTAAAAAAATGCTGAAACTGAAAATAGTGAAAAGTTTATCATACATAACTAAATATGTATATTTCAATGATACAGCTTATTTGATTATAGGTAGTCATTTGTCACACAGCACGCTTGCAATCTGGTTGTGTAATGTCGATCTGGCTGTGTTCTACAAGTCGCACAGTGCCTTGAAATCTGGCTGTTATGAAAGTAAGACAGCATGCTTGTAATCTGGCTGTGTTCTACAAGTCGCACAGCGCACTTTCAATCTGGCTATGTAACGTCAATTTGTCTGTGTTATGAAAGTCGCACAGCACACTTGTAATCTGGCTGCGTCATGTCGATATGGCTGTGTTCTACAAGTCGCACAGCATGCTTGTAATCTGGCTACGTAATGTCTATATAGCTGTGTTCTACTAGTCACACAGCGCGCTTGCAATCTGGCTGTGTAACGTCAATCTGTCTGTGTTATGAAAGTCGCACAGCACACTTGTAATCTGGCTGCGTCATGTCGATATGGCTGTGTTCTACAAGTCGCACAGCACGCTTGTAATCTGGCTGTGCAATGTCAATCTGGCTGTGTTCTACAAGTCGCACAGCGCTCTTGCAGTCTGATACAGTGCCAGCAGTCGCGCAGAACTAGCAGCAGTCATATCGCCGATATGCAAAAAGCATCGGTGCGACTCCGAGACAGAAATGTTGGAAGTACTCTCCTTTTGATCATCGTATGCAAGGGTGCTCTGGCCTCACACAGAACCTCAAAAGGAGCGCGCGCTCTCACGAACACACAGACATTCGTGGACCTTTCCCACAGAACAGATGTGGCCCGAGGTGACAGATAAAGTCACGACTGTCGCCTCCTAGCTGTCTTACCACTACGATAGAGTTGCTTCGTTCGATACACGAATAAAAAGGTTACACTCTAAATCTGAATTAATGAATATTCACTGATTCACGCCGATGGATGGAGCAGTTTCAACAAATTAAATCAGTGAGAAACCACTGAGAAATCTGCGACTATTCACTGATTCCGATAAAGAGTGCGAACATTCCACAAGGTAATTGATGAATGTCCACAGATTTACCAGTAATTTTTCACTGATTTAACAAGTGAAAACTGTTCTTTGAAAACAATTGAAAAAAAGGTGAATATTCACTGATTCACTTGTGAGATGTTGGCACTCCTAAAGGAAATCAAAGAATATTCACTAACTAAACAGTGACTATTTTCGCTTATTCAAATTGTTTAAACTGCTCTATCAGCGTAAATCAGTGAATATTCACTAATTCAGATTTAGAGTGTACATACGAACGTTTAAACGGTAAAAAAATATATCTGATGCTTTTTCTTAAGGTCATGCTCTACTTTATTCGCGAATTAACTTTTTAATTCTAAGCGAGAGCAGATACCAAAAATCTGTTTGGCAGTTTCTAAACGTTGGTTGATTTTTTTTCACGATAATAAATACTATGGTTTTTGCTAATTATGAAATTACAGAAACTTTGGTCAGTTGGCTTTTTATTTGAAACCGTACAACTAGGGCCCGGTAGTTTTCGCGAAAAGATTTTTGCCCCACTTTGTTTCAGTGTCTTACGTGCACACCTGCAGTTCAACTTCATGATTATTGGCAAAGTGTTTTTGTGCAGAGTTATTATTCATTTGACTGTGCCAATCAGTATACGGATAACTGTGACACATCACGTCTGTGATTTACGGATTTAACCACCACACGCCGGGTGATACGGGCATCCAATCACTGACCACAAAGCAGAGATGCAGGTGCGCACGTAAGACACTGAAACAAAGTGCTGCAAAAATCTTTTCGCGAAAACTACCGAGCTCTACGTATAACTTCTCATCTTGAAAAAAAAAATAGGTATCGAGGCAGAAGCCATTTTAAACCAAACAGCGTACCACATTTTTGCCAACACCTCTCGTTTAGACGTAAGAAAATAATTAATACAGAAACAGATGAACAGAGCAGCACGTCCTTAAGAGGAGTCCTCGACTGGCACATGGACGGCGTTGCAGCGTGTCACGCGCATACATTTTTACGCGAAACCGCTTAACTTATTCATATTATGTTTACCTACGAAAAGAACACGCACTTGAAACCATGCTTCTATTTTTTCAAAAATGCAGCACGCTTGTTAGAAACATGATTTTCGGGCCTCTCAAAATGGCTAAAAACGGGGTTTTCAGACTGTTGTAACTCCGAAAATATTACCTGAATTGGTAAAGTGCAAAACGTGAAGCATGCGTTGGTCTTTACTTCAAACTATTCTAAAATAAAATATTGGGGTCACCGCTTAAAGTCCCATAGGAAAAAGACTACAACGGAAACCTTGCACGCCAGTTTGGCGCGTTGCGAATAGAGGCGATATGCTTCTCGTCAGGCGTGGGACAATGGCTCTTATCGCTACGCTGATCCCACGCGCCAAAGGTGGAAATTTGACACCGCGAAGGACTCCTCTTAAACCAGTGTTAAATTGCTCTGAACGGCGCGAACATTAAGTCTTAAGAGGCCGTTCCAGTATTTCAGGCGTATGTATGCAACCCGCATCAACCCCATATGAAGCAAGGTTAATATTACCATCTCTATAGCAATAAGAGTATTACACATATCAACATTATCTTCGCGCTTTATCAAAGACAGAGTCGTTCTTATTTTCGCTGCTATCTGCAAATTTTAGTATAACAAACGGTTATTTCGAAAACCTTTTAAAAAAGTTTTGTAAATTCTACAGTCTGCCATGCCTTATACTTGACTTCGGCGAACCCAGAGAAAATAAGAACGACTGTCTCTTTCATAAAAAACTAATATAATGTTGATATGTGTAATACTTGTACCGCTATAGCGAAGGTAATATTAGCCTTGGTTTATATGGGGTTAATACGGGTTGCATACATGCGCCTGAAACACTGGAACGGCCTCTTAAGAGTGCGTGGTAGATAAATAAACGCTGAAAAACACCAATTCATTTCTACGTTTTTTTCGAAGCCAATATGGATGAAATACTCGATGACAATCCTAGATAATGATATGTCCCAACTTCATTAGTAAATATTTATCCAGAATTACTCATCCGTTACGCGTGATCTCTTGCGCCGCAGTTAAATGCACGAGGTTCCGGCGTCAGAGATTGTGCCCCAGAAGATCGTAACACTGGAAACAACTTTGTTTAAAACGTTGGCTAAAACTATTGTCTAGGATTGCTATTGTTTAATTTTCGTAAATTGGCTTCTAAAAACTGACAGTTATAGATTAATGCTTTTAGCGTTGAATTATGTACCACGCCCTCTTAAGAGCTAGTTGAACCTGGCGCGTGAGACGTCGTGTAGCGTTATAGGTAAAGTATTTTTTTCAAGCATAAATATTATAATTGTTTCCAGTGAGTTCATCTACGGAAAGAATAAACACTTCAAACTGTGTCCCTATGATTTTAAAAATGCAGTCCGCTAACTAAAAACATGACTTCCAAGCTCCTCAAAATTGGTAAAAATAACATTTTCACGTTGCTGTAGCTGAGAAAATATCAACCGTAATCGTAAAATTGAATCACAAAAACCTGCATTCGACTACACCTCATACTTCCCACACATAAAATAACAGGGTCGTCGCTCTAAGTCCCATTGAAAAACGGTTTCTACGAAAAACACTGCGCGCTAGTGAAGTCCTTCGCGTCTGGAAGCGATGAGGTGTTTGACGGATGTGTTATATTCGACTTCCCGTTTTCGTGCGCCTAACGATGAAAATAAACTTGCGTCCACTAACTCTTGATGGAATTCTGGATATGCCTGCAACACAACGTCTTCAACTAGCAGCAGTAAAGCTGCATAAGCACGTCCATAGTGGGAGGATAACGACGCCATCTTCCATCCCTTGACGCCTGCCACGTATGCAGCCCGGCAACCAGTCCAGATAAGTAAAAAGAAAGCCTATTGGTCCAGGCGCTGCAGTAAACCTCCTGTAACCACTCGACAGCCAGGAGAACTACTACTCTCGAAGAGAGAAACTGATTTCCGAAATACAACAATAATTCACCATTTACTTTTGAAATACTGAGCCATAATAATGAAGACATCTACAGCTGAAATACAAGAAGTATGAGCACTTTTGAAATAAAAGAGTAATGAAACAATTTTGAAACAAAACAATACTGAGACAGTTACTTTTGAAATATACCAATAATGAGACTTTTGAAAAAGAACAATAAAGAGACATGTGCTTTTGGAATACAACAGTTATAGATTGACTGTAAATACAACAATAATGCGATATTTGATTTTGAAATACTGAAAAACAATAATGAGATGCTTACAATTGAAATACAAGAATAATGAGGCATTTACCAAGTAAATTCTAGAACAACAAAAACCATTTTGAAATAAAACATAATGAAACAATAATAGAAAAAGAAACATGTTTTAAATACGTATTGTATAGAGCGAAAGACATTTACTTCTGCAATACCGCAAGTGAGGGTGATTTAATACGTGGGATGACTTCGGGACATAACATAAAATTATTTTTCACATACATGGTATCCCTGAACAAAGAAATTTACTTGCGTTAAATTCAGACTAATAAATTTCCACATAGTGTTTACGTTCTAGCCAATGTGAGGGTGACCAACCCTGTTATTTTCATGAAGGGTAGAGTTTTAAAGTGTCGTTTCACGATGGGTTTAAGATCTCAATAAAGCTCGCCATTGTCAAGAGATCTGAAATTTAGCCCCAAGTAGCTTCCGATTATTTTGGGAATATACAATTTTAAAATTTAATTAAAAGGGTGAATTGCGCTTGGCGCAAACTTCATTGTGTAACCATACCTCACTTTTAATAAGGAATCACCTCCAAAAATGTGTAACATTAAGTTAAAAAACAACCTTGGTGTGTGTACATGTGCGCAATGTGGCAACACTACACGGACTTAGTCCCTTCTTGCGCTCCACAATCAGGTATTATTTCATGTATGTTAAGTCAAATAAACATAGACTCATGTTTGGACAGCTCAGGATTTTAATCAGGACCCATTATATGCAGGTCAGAACAGTAGTAGGCCTATGTCAAATTACAACATTTTGCCCCACACATTTTCGTCTCTAATTTAGCCCAGGACTCGTATGGTGTGCTTATGCGTTTGTTTCTAGAAATATATATATATATATATATATATATATATATATATATATATATATACATATACATATATACATATATCTATATGATCGATAATGGTGCAGATTCCTCTGAACAGACTAAAATACCGCCAAATTCTTTAGGGTTTAACGAAAATAACTATTATTACCCTGGTAAAAAATTTACATACAAAAAATAGGGTATCTAATCCTAGTTTAATTTTTTATATTTAGCAAGAATCATAAAAAAGATAAGTTAAACTTAAATTTCACCTTAAAATTAAATAATTAACTTCAAAATATAATTCAACTGCTTTTAACCAATAATATTAAATATAATTTATTGTATAACCGCGTATGCTAGCACAAACATTTACAATAATAAACAAAATATCTAAAAAAAAAACTATTTTTTTATTTTAATTACTGTAAAAGAACAAATCTATTATGTAACAATTAAATATAGCAAAAACTCACATGAAAAATATATTTAAAATAATGTAATAATTAAGTCAGAATCAAATTTCATTAATAAAACATCAATAAAGAAACCAGATCTAATCAACGGCATAGTTTTAATTTTATAAAAATTAAAAAAATTAACACTACACATTACTAATATAATATATTACTATATATATAATAAACACAAACATATGCACAAATTTATAGGCAATAATGTTTTTTTATAAAAAATTAGTCTACACAGCAAAACCAATTTTCAACGCGTCTGCACTGTGCGGCAGTTATACGATATGTGCTCCCTTTAAATATAAAAATAAAAAAACTAATGCTCGCAAAAAACAGAGGTAAGCAAGGGCAGCGGCCTTACGGCGATGGAAGCAGGGTTAATTCCTCTCGCAGCGAGGTTCGACGGAGCGTGAACAGCCGATAGGGGTACGTGGGGTCGGCGCACCCTCGCCAAGCCATTCCTGACAAATGGAGGGTTGGTCGGCTGGTCCTAGAGGGTTGGTGAAGAGGAGGAGGAGATTCGCACCCCCTGCACCCCCCGAGGTGTTCATTAGCCCTGACGAGCGCCCTCTGCTGTGGAAACAATCCCGCCCACCCCCCTCAACGACACTTTCAGATCGGCTGAGATATCGACCCCACGTGATGACCGGCATCTGCATGGGCGACGTCAATGGACTCGCGCGCTACCCAATTATTCCCCACACATCTCTATTTCTTTTCCAGGAATAATTTTTAATCTAAAAATAAGGGCATATATCACAGAAACATCAACCATTTTTATTGGAAATAGTTTCTATTACAAGGACTATTCTTCAAGACAAACCTACTACCGTTTTTATATAATATAAATGTTTTCTTTTGTAAATCATACAAAAACTGTGAAACACTACCATAAAGATATATTGTCAGTAATTCACCCAGCATACAGTCGTGACGAAAACATTAGAAATTGCGGCATGAGAGGTGCCTTCATAGCTTCGTTGATAGAGCTACAGATTTTTAGTTAAAATAATTATGCAACATATTGTTTCAATGCCACATGTTCAGAGCTGTACCTCTGCTTCATGGTTATTGGCAGAGTGTATTTGTGTACAGGCGTCACTCATTTGACTGCGACAACGAGAATTACGTCACTGCGACACCACACGTCTGAGATCAGCGGGTATTATTCCTATCTCCATGGATACCGCAGCCGAACATAACCTTCGTTTAGCTGTTTGGCTTCACATGTCCCGGATGAGATGTACGTCAAGAAAATTGATAATTTGTTTGGAATTTGCCGTTATTTCAGGTAAACATTAATCTTATGTATTTGCGTATCTTAACCATGAAATTGAAACTAATATGTTTTACCCTTGCGTGCAAATCTATGAATGCGCAACATTTTTTCATTCTGCAATTACCAACTAACAAATCAGCATGTTTGTAAACAAGCTTTGTTTCCCACAGTACTTTCCCCCTGCGGTGAAGTCAGGGGGCGTGTACTTCAAGTCGTCCATTGGTCCTTGACTTATTTGAAACTTCGTGTACGTCGCTGAGCTAATAATAACGATGTAACTAAATGCAGGCCCATTTCACTGTATCAGCGAGAAAGTAATGAACATATACTGTGTACTTGAGTGTACATATATTCTTGGAAGCTAACCTGCAGGTCAGTGAACCCGCGAATTTTTCAGGTGTCGACCAATCACTAGAGGCACGAGTCTGGCAACAGCCTAGACTTCTCAGCTCTATGCGTGTACCGGCTGAAGCCGAATATCCATTGGCTTCTAACAGTAACAATGCGTAGCACGTGATATCTCCACGACTTGTTTCCTTATTTATAACTGGCTTGCAGTCGTCAAATGTGTGTTGAAACGCTCTCGTCTAATCACAGGAGGAGGAGTGAAGAATACGTTATTGACGTTCAACCTGACCTAGAATCAATACGCGAAATAATCGTGCCTCTACCAATCACTGATCCAAAAGCAAATCTGCAGATGTGCATGTACGGGACTGAAACAAAATGTTGCATAATTATTTTCTCCAGAAATCACTGCCTCTACTAATTGACAACTAAGCAGAGCTGCAAGTGTACACTTAAGCATTAAAACAATTTGGTGCACAAATCTTTCCACGTAAACTGCCGGTCCCAATCGATTATCCATTTGCTTCTATCAGTACAAGCGGCCAGCATGCGATAGAATTATCTTCGGATTTCTATCACTGGCTTGCTGTAGTAAAAGGCTCTGGCTACGGCCACCGGTCTCTATTTATGCTATTTTAGTAAGTTTTATTTTTAAATCTTGAAAGGGAGCAGATATCTCAAAACCGTTATATAGAAACGTTGGAATCTGTTTATACTTTGTAGCCTAATCTTTTGAAAACATAACTTTTTTATAATTTTACTAGTTATTTACTAAGAAAATTTAATTTAGTCGATAACTAGACAAAATTATAAAAACTTAATATTTGAAATAAAAAATTAGGCAATACAGTACAAACAATTTCCAACATTTCTACGCAACGGTTCTGCGATATCTACTTCCTTGCAGTATTAAACAAAAATTAAACTCGAAAGAACAGCACAAATAGAATCCCTGACATTAATTGATGTGACAATTATCTCCTTTCAATACATCAGGACTGCTTACATATAAATCTCGGGTTGAAATCTCCTCGGATACTAAGCAAGAGGTTGGTCTAAGGCAATTTTCATCACCATGTTTTTTATTTTTATATGAGTATCGGTTATTTTTTTACTTGTTTTAGACACAAAATGTGACTAAATTTTCCTCTAATAAATTTTTTTTATCTCGCATAGTTTTTGCGTAATGGCTCGTTAAAGCCAACATTTGCATTCTTGCCTTTTAAGGACTACCCTAAAACCAACTTACTTACCAGAGTGAAAATATTCACAGTGAATAACGATGTTGTAGGCTACAAATTCAGCTATGTGACACCACAAAATATTTTTTATTTTATTTTTTTTTTATTAATGAATTTTTCAAATTCTTATTTTAAATTTCAGCAATATTTATTTAAATACAGAAAGTTTTTATTCTTTGTTTTTATGTACGTGATATTGTGGCCTGCGACGTCTTTATCCATTGTGAATTTTTTCAGTTTGGTATGTCAGTTTGTTTTAGTGTAGTCCTTAAAACGGGAAACATGCAAATGTTTACTTTAAGAAGCCATTACACGAAAACTATGAGATAAAAAAATTAGATTAGATACAAGTTTAGTCACATATCGTGTCTAAAATAAGAAAAAAATATCTGGCACAAATGAAAATAAAAACATGGTAATGAAAATTGGGGTACACCGCGCCCTTAACGAAGCTTGACGTAAGAGTTGGCTAACTTCAAGCCTAGACTAGGCCTCCATCTTGAATCCTTCTAAACAATATCCTGACTTTACTTACTTTAATACATCCAGGAGAGAATATACATCAAACGTATAAAAACTCAACACGTCAGATGTCAACTCTGGGAACATAAGTGGAAAATTACAGAGAATCCTTACTGTGACTGTGGAGATGTCTCAGACTATACATCATATCACACAGCTATGGACTGTCTACTCCAAAGGTTAAATGAAACAATGAAGGATACCCACTAATCGAGTGACGAAGCTGTGGAATGGTTCAAGAATTCAGACACCCAGCTCTAGTATTACTGAATTTTGTTTCTCATCGTTCAAGGTGAAGATCTGTATATTTTTAAGACTTTTACTCTATTCTTTCTACATAAACAAATCCATCGCAACCTTGTATCTTCACGCTGTGCGAAATAAGTATAGGTTGTTCAGATTAAACTGAGCAACCCCCATCCTCCACAACATTAAAATAACAAAAAAAACTGAATTGTATAGAAACGTTTTCAGTGTGGTGAAACGTTTACACAAGTTTTTTTTTTTTTTTTTTTTTTTTAAAGCTGTACGATAGTTTTGATATTGAAAATATTAAAGACGAATGCAAAAACCGCAAACAAAAAAAATTAGGCAGTTCCCACTTTATTCTGAACTTTTATAGTAAAAGGCATGTAATGATAGGCTTCGGTTAATCATAGACATGTTAGTGACGTAAACATCATTCCTGACGTTCAACTTGACGTACCTCGAATAATAATGCCCCATTAAATGTATATAATTGAAGATAATTATCGCTCGTTTATAAGGAAAGCCAAATAACAGAAAATATGAAACACAAAAATACAAACAGAATCGTAAACTATAAAGCTGCTATAAAGACACCATACTGCTGAATAACTCCTGCTATAGCTTTTGCAAGAGAAATCATACATACACTTGAATTTTTTTTGTCAAAACGGCGAGAATTAAAGTTAATATAATTATGTAATATTTTCTTACGATACAGTTTAGGGAACATTTCAAAGTACGTGTAAATTTCTGATTGGATATTTTCATCCAGTTGGCAACGCTACCGATGGAGATTTGCACGCGAACATCATCTCTGTATGTTTACACTGCAATCAGAATGCATGAAATGTCACAGCTATATATCAGACATGTCGCACTGTGCCACTGGGCTTCTGTGAAACGTCAAGTTAATCACCGCACATACTTCCCCGGATTCCGGCGAGCGGATGCCTCGGATACAATGAGAGCAATTATGGCGTGTTAATAGATTACTGGAGAATACGGCTAACCGTCACGCCGAGCTCAATACCAGCTTTAAATCACGTATTCACGGTAGCTAACACTGTAAGTCCTTCCCCGATCAACAAAATACAGTACTCCGTAATACGCTCGCCCCAAGTCTTTTTACTTCATTTCTTTTCGTTCATCACACCTCCATCCTGAAATATTGAACGCGTCGATTTACAACGCATGAAAAAACAAAACATTTTTACTCTGTGTCTGTGCGTGTGTGTGTGTGTGTGTGTGTGTGTGTGTGTGTGTCTGTCTGTCTGTCTGTCTCTCTCTCTCTCTCTCTCTCTCTCTCTCTGTGTGTGTGTGTGCGTGCGCGCGCACGCTTAGGTATTTTTTACGCTGCTGCATTCAAATATATTTACTACAAGCTATTGCACAATACTTCGTTCATGTGGTTTCCAATTTTATGTCTCTGAGTCGTTCAAAAGTTCAGTCAAATTACTCCAAATTATCTTACGTAATTCGGAAAATATGTATTTTTACTTTAGATAGATTTTCAACAATTACATTTTTCGAAAAAAAAAAATTAAAACTTACAAACATTTTCAGTGCTTCAAATTTCATAAAGCAATAATTTTAATGCCGATAGTAATATTGTGATAAATTATATCATTTTGATATTTTATACAATTTTTTTAAAATTTCGTAAAATAAAATTTCCAAATTTTTTTTTTTTATTTTTAATTATAAATAGTGTAAAATTATGTTACAGGTCATTACTGATCGTTTTAGAAACATTTTGGACAAAATACATTTCTTTCACTAAATTGTTTGGGTACTCAGTTTTGGATTTCTCAAAGGAGTAACAATGACTACAACCAACACTTTAAAAAGTTTATCCCACTGAAACAAATTCATTAATATTGCACTGCACAATATTTCTTGTTAAAATGTTCACAATTACGTTTAAAAAGTCCATAAAAATATCGCCCAGTTTGTTCACATTTTCTTTGACGTGAGTTTACAAAACGATGGCAAAAAAATCAGCACTTGAACAGCTGCAAGTCGTTTACATTAGACCTGTAGCACTATATTTCAATTATATCTAGGAAACTAAGCAAGAAGGTGTCATCTATACTTTCAATACTAGTCTGTTAAGTCACAATAGTTCAGAACATTCCAGAGTCTCAAGCCATGAAAATGGCACAGATACGGAAGAGGCGTTATTTGACATTGTTTCTACTACTAATACATTACTCTCCACGCCACCTTACCCCTTTTGTATCGGCAACCACGCGTCGCCTTTCTGCCAGATTTCCTCAATTATTTAGTAATTTTATGCATGACTTCCTCGAAATCCGAAGACACTTAGTTAAGGGCGTTCACGTGGCAAAAATTCGTAATTTAATATTTGCACGACATAGCGATCGCTTTATAGAAGTTACATGTGACTACACTTTTTCACTTGTAAACATTGTTTAACTCTCATAGTTTTCCAACAGCCTAGACTTGTCAGTCCTATACACCCACTGGCCACAATCGATTATCTATTGGCTTATAACCGTACAAGCAGGTAGCAAGCGATAGCACTTCGCATTATTTCCTTATTTACTACTGGCTTGCAGTAGTCAAACGCGTTTCATAACAGCCGCCAGCAAGTCACAGACATGACAATGAAGTATACATAATTGGCGTTCA
>PNEQ01024003.1:0-95525 GCA_003012365.1 Medauroidea extradentata | reverse complement strand
TGGTGCTTGACATTGAAGCGACATCTTTCCAGGAGGTTGGAGAACAGAGACCCGCCGAGATAATTCGAGAAGAAGGAGGGTGGGGTATATAAGGGGGAGCTGCAGCAGGAGCGAGAGAGTTTTTGCTGGCAGGTGCCTAGTGTGATCTGAAGTGATAGTGACAAGTATTGGATTGCGACGACTGTTCAAGGGCGTCCAGTGTGTGGGACCGCAGCAAGTAGGAGGAAGAAGGTGATTCTAGGCCAAAAAGATTCTGCTGTATTATTTCTTTGGGTCCGCCATTGCGAGTGACTAGTAACCTTTCCATATACAGAGAACTTATGTAGATGTATTTTTTTTCTTTTCTTTTGTGTAAATAGTAGTTACTTGTTCTGTTTGACATTTATTGTGGTAAATCATTGTAGACATAGGTTATTTTTGTATGTACAGTTATAAATAAACTAGGTAAGCTTTATTTTCTTTATTTTATCAAGACCTCCATCCCCAAATGTACCTTAGCCCGAAAGTTTGTAACAATACGTAGCACAGAGGATTCTAACACCCAGGACATTGAACTAGCAAAACTTTTCCTTTCCTACTCATCGGACATTTGGAAACGTGTACCTACGTCGTTGGGTACTTGAGACAAATCTTTAGTTGCAAAATGTGTTATCTTTGAGCATTGGGACGGAACTATTGGTGGTGTTGCGTGGGTGGCGTATATAGGAGGGGATTGCGGAGCGAGGGTGAGAGGGGGAGGAGAAATAACAAGAAATCATAACAGACGATAGTCGCGAGAGAGCCAGCAACTCATAGGGCAAGCACACCACACCATTATCACGATCATTAAAAGAACAACGGCCACTTAATTTAATGACGTCGATAAACAGCCCAAGATTTATCGTGTTTACCGATAACTTGAATTCGTCTTATCGGGAGCGCCGGGACAATGTTCTCACTGACGTGGCTCGTGCGGTAATGAGCCGTCCTTCTTGCGTCCTCAGTCCAGACACGCACGCCAACCTACGAAACTGTAGGAAAAAAGAAGAGTAACGAAAATAGACGCCGCGCGGCAAGAATTTACGGCAACGGCACCTTCTTACCGTCCACAATGACCAACAATGAAGAGCTTTCCCTCGTAAAACCTTCGCGCCGTTCAGCCCCCTAATGGTGCTTGAAATACGTTCCGAAGGGGTCTTGTTTGGGCCTTAATTTACCGTCCCCTCCTTCAACGGAAAACAAGCTAACATTACACGCACAAGCTTGCGTAATTCATAGCCAGGTATGAGACGAACCTTCTATGAATTACTAAGTAAGCAGCCTGGATGACTGTTCCTTTTTCCTCGGACACGGTGATATTTTGGGATCACATTAGGTGAAGACGACACGGGGACTCTCGTTAGGGAACTGACTGGCGTATATTTTCGTGGAGGTTTAATTTCCCTGAGCTGCATTTATCAGGCTCTACTCCACATAGAAGTTTCTTCACATGGGTGTGGGAGGCAAGATGGAAGAAGAAAATACACAAAATTTAACTTTCCTTGCAAAACTAATCAGATCGTTGATGTGCTGTACAAAATAATCACAAAAATTAAAATGCCAGCTTGAGGTATTGAGGAATTTACATTTTTTTTCCGGAATTCTCACCCTTCAGTTGTAACTTACTGAAATATATCTGAAACATACGTTTAGCATAATTTTTGAAACTATTTTAAGCTAATGAAAACATCTTAATCTCAAGCCAGTGTTTCGTAATGGTTGCATCTTTTCGTGCGTGTTTCTACATCAATAATCCACTGGACGAATGAGTTCTACCGCACTTAGTGAAATGTATGAGATTTCCTCCGTGTACCGCCAACCGGAAACCGGTGTAACGGAACATAACATCGCAGTATCTTCATTTCACTCTTACCAAATGTCAAAATAAGATATCATAAAAATATTTATTGGCTGTCAGTGCCGGTTGTCAGCGACTTAAGGTGGCTGCTTACACAGGCAGAGAAGCGGCGTGCCAAAGCTTCGGCCGTTACATTATTATTCTAAAACTGTTCGTCGTATATGAGTGATGTCAGCTTAGGAATAGCATTTAAGGGACCCGCCTACATAGCGCCTTAGCGGCCGTTCGACGTCATGGACGTGGAGTTTTCCCCCACAAAAGCGGGATTGGAGGTTGTGGAGGAGGTTGTCTCTCGCTCTCTCTCTCTGTTGTCCTCTCGGCTCGGTCTTGCAAATCCTTCAATTTTCCACAACACTGGCTGAATATTTGCGCAGGACACATATTACTAGAACAAGATTTCCTCAAAATTTCCAGTTGTTACATGGTACAAACAGTCACGGGATCGAAAGCTAAAGGATAGATCTACTAAAGTTAAATGGTTTTAAGTAAAAATAACAAAAATAACGGCATTACACAAGCCGGAAAAGGCACTAATTTGGAATGTTAAGGCCCTATTTTCTAATTACTTAAGAAACTGATAGAACTGAAATCATTTATCCTTAATGTGAGGTACCTTAATATCTTTTATATGTAAAACACACAATCTCACGTCTAATATTTTCTGTGAAAAAACGATTCTCCTGAACCTCTACATCACAACTTTCATGGCAGGTAGGCGGGCCCCTAAAAAAAAACGTTACATATGTGGGTACCCATTTCAAGTTCACCAATACCCATTAAAGCACATTAATTCTAGCGGCCGAAAATGGCGGAAATGAGCGTTATTGTGGTCCTGTTTATGTATGAAAATCTTGGCGCAAATCTTTTCAAAGGCGTGTATAGTATACCTTCATATTTAATGTAACGTAATATAATGATAGGGTGGAACACTCAATGTCTCATGTCGGTGAGAAGACTGCATGCATTCAAGTTCTTGCTAATAGAGGCCAGGGAGCTACGTGATGCACGTACTGTGTCGTCCTTACCGCTTCCGCACTTCTAGGCCTCTAACGAACAAATAAGTTCACCTAGACGGTTACCTTAGAGGCCTCCATACCTTCCCTTCACAAGCGCTGCAAAGAGTTACGACTATTCTCGTGTTGACGAAACTATTTAACGCACGTTATCTACGGAAAGAACACGCAGTTCAAACTATGTCGCTATAGTTTTAGAAATTCGGCACGTTTATTAGAAACATTATTTTCTGGCCCCTCCAAACGGCCAAAAATTGCTTTTTCAGACTGACGTACTTTGAAAATTAACAATCGGATTCGAAAACCATAACTATAGAAACAAGCGTCAGACTTTGAACTATGCTGCCAAAAATATAAAGTAATGTGGTCACCGCTTAAAGCCCCATAGGAAAAAGTATAATAGTAAAGCATTGCACGTCAGCTGAGTGGCTTGCGCGGAGAGGCGATAATGTATTACATACGTCTAGGGCCCGGCAGTTTTCGCGAAAAAGATTTTTGCAGCACTTTGTTTCAGTGCCTTACGCGCGCACCTGCTTCTCGGCTTTTGTGGTCAGTGATTGGATGCCGTAACACTCAGCGTTTGGAGGTTAAACCCGCAACTCACAGACGTGATGGGTGCAGTTATCCGTATACTGATTGGCTCAGTCAAATTAAGGCCTTGTTACGGAGTTATGCAGTGATTTCGAAAATATTTTTTTATTGCTACCTAATATTCATATAAAAATTTCGCTGCGCAGTTTTGACACTTATATGTTATAATTTGTAGCTCAACTTTTTTTGTAGAAATATACTGAACGGTTTTTTTAGATTTCATTACCCAAGTACCACGTTTTCCGTCGTGAAAATAAGCAAAAATGAAAGAAATTATTGTTTTGCCGACGAATGGTACATTATTATAAAAAAACGCGTCCACAGTATTGTGCATCGTGTGATTGCACATTGACTCAAATTTTTTCAAACCTTTTGGTTAAAAAATATTCGAGTTATTGGCACCAGTTTAAAAAAAAAACTCGGGAACAAGCCCTTAATAACAACTCTGCACAAGAACACTATGTCAATAGCCGTGAAGTTGAGCTGCAGGTGTGCACGTAAGACACTGAAACAAAGTAGTGCGAAAAAGTGTTTTCGCGAAAACTACCGGGCCCTACATACGTCTGTTGGCTCTCTTACCGCTCCTGTCTCTCACACACAAACGCAGCCTACCTGGGGAGACCTCTTAAAATGTGCTCACATAACTGCGGCTGCCTCCTACTTCCTTCACCTCTCCCCGGCTGATGTTCCCATGACGTGTGTTGGTCCAGCTGTGGATGCTGGCGATAACCAGCCGCCAGCACGTACTTACACATTATCGTTCCTTTGTGGGAATTAGTTGCGTGGAAGAAACGGAGGCCGGGAGGAGGTATTTAGATGGCCTCGATACAGCCGCCACGGACGGCACTCAATTACAAAGCCCGTCAGCTTTTATTAATTTATTTACACGCACCGGGGCGCCTTTTGATCTCTCGCCAGCATCTACGGGACGAGCCAAACCTTCCCAGGACTCGGCCGCTGCTTCCTGCTGCCTCTTCTACAGGATGTTGTTAAACTGCTTGTCAATATTTTGGAGGTACAATCATTAGGGACCCTTGGTTTTCGCGAAGAGAATTTTGCCCCAGTTTGTTTCAGCACCTTACGTACACATCTGCAGTTCTGTTTCATTGTTATTGGCAGTGCGTCTATGGTTACCATAATGACTTAGTCAATTACAATGACCTTTCTGCAACACCACACGTCTGTGATTTGCTGGTTGAATCACAAGGCTCGTCACAGTTAAAATATCCAATCACTAGAGACCGGAAAAATTCGCGGGTTCATTGACTTGCAGGCTAACCTCCAACAATATTTGTGAACTGAAGCAGATTCTCATTAGCTGCTTGCTGTTGAAGTGATATAGGTGTGTGCACGGCCGTAAAAGAACAGGTCTGGACACTCGCCTGGAAACTTGACCCCTTTTGTTGTTTGGCTGTAGTTCACCAAGTTACCGTGAATATTGTGTTTTATTAGCGCTTCGGTTAGGGCGGTCGGACTCAAACTCCGCCCACTTCCTTTCCACTAAGATAAACAATTTATCAAAACGTATGTTTTTATCAATTTATGAAATACTTCCTTCGCTCACAAATTTAAGAAAAGGCTCCAGCAATCTTTATTTATTTTATAAATTTAACAATGGAAAAAAGTGGGAGGAGTTTGAGTCCGACCGCCCGGACTACAGCGCCAAAAAGTACAACACTCTCGGTAACTTGACGAACTACAGCCAAACAAGGGGGTCAAGCAAAATACATTGTTAGATAGGCGAGTGACCAGACCTGTACTTCTACGACCGTGGGTGTGTGTTAGTTACATTTGCGTTATTGACTCAGAGACTTCCATGAGGTGTCAAATACGCCAGAGGCCAATTGCGAAAGTGATACAAACTTACACTTGTTGGAATTCTAGCTTGTGCTCAAAAGAAAACGTGAATTTTTCAGGTCTCTACCAATCACTGACCACGATGCAGAACTGCTGATGCGCACGCAAGGCACCGCAACAAACCGAGGCAAAATTATTTTCGCGAAAAACAGGGGTCACTTTTATTGGTAGAGATGATGGTATACCGCGAACATTTTTCGCGCCAACATACTGTTGTAAAACTTGTTATTTTACTAATATTTTTAGTCATGTTTCATAGTGGTTGGGTGGCTGTAGTCAAAGGTAGGCAATTTATACTGGAACTAGTTATGTGTTTAAGTTGAGGGTGAGGGTAACGGTTAAATGAAATATCTTAATATAATTACGGTGGCTTTACTCTACATAGTTTAGTTACAGAATACTAACGGTTGTACTACATAATTTATATAGGAGGGAGCGGCTGTTTAAATATTTACGTTGTTCTACTCTATGATGGGTGATCATTTGGACACCTTAGACCTCGCCGTTAGCATGACGCCGGAGGCTGATGATTGTGTCGGCTATCGACGGACGGCGGCACGTCGTGGGTCTCGACCCAGGCCATCCTGGCGAGGTGGTGACGGCTGGAAGGCTTGAAGTAGACAGAACCTCGATTCCCCCGATACATTGCATTATATAACCACACTTCGCCGGCGGGGAGAACCGCTGAGGCCCGCGTCTTGTGCGACCACTGACCTGATTGCACTGCCGTCGTCGCTAGCCCGTCCTCAAGGCGAGGCTCTTTGTAATCACAACAATACCCTTGAAAACACTGTAGTTTCTCGCAATATGTATGATTGGGTGATACACGTCTGACACTTCATAACTGTCTGCAGACTAGTAACAGGCATTAAATATTATCATTAGAGAAGGTGATTTATCGCGGGAAAAGTTGACTGTTTGCTAGGCTTCAATATAATGTATTCATTTCTGACGCTTTTATTTCGTTACTGGCGCGTTCCTATTTGACTCGGCCAATGATAACTCTGGTACGCTACTACTGGACGTCTGTGATTCGTCTGTAAACAACTAGACTGTGCCACATAACCGCCGGCCAACAATACATGACGCAGGACGCTACACTGATTTGCAGAATACGCTGGTAAAAAAATATTCTCGTGATTTCCCACCATCTCTAATTATCATTAATGAGAATCTTATTGGCTCAGTCAAATAGGGTATCACCTTCACGTACACCGGAAAGCCAGTCAGCTTTTGGTAAGCTGAAGTACGTTGAAACCTAGCAAACAGTCAAGTTTTCCCGTGATAAACCATCGTTTCTAGTCATTCGTAGCATGTCTGCGTGAAGTGATGCCTCTCATTTGACTGAGCCAATTACAATCAGGTTACTACAACACCTCACGTCTGGGATTTGCCGTTATAATCCTAAGACATGTGAGAGTTAAAACATTCAATTTCTGACAATGAAGAAGAACTGCTGGAGTGCACGTAAGATGCTGAAACAAACAACGGCAAAATTCTTTTCACGCAAAGATCGTGGCCATAATTATTGGCAATTACATACAAGGCGACTCGTATTTGATTGGATGGTAGGCATTGTCCGATGTAGCACTTCCCAGTAACATTATATCCAAGCGCCAATCTATGTAGTCTTGGGTAAAGATGATGGTTTATCGCGGGAAAACTTGACTGTTTGTTGGGTTTCAACGCAAGTTCAGCTTACCAGATGATTACTGGCCTTCGCTTGTACGTGGGGCTGTTACCCCATTTGACTGAGCCAATAACAACCCCGCTATTTTGATATTTGATGTCTGTTATTGATCTGCAGACAACTATGTTGTGTCAGACGTAGGTCTACATCAGCGAATCATACATGTTGCAAGAAACTACAACGTTGTCAAGGGTATGTTGGCAAAAAACATTTTCGCGATATCCCATCCTCTCTGGTCACGGGTAGAGACCCAGAAGTTTCGCGGGTTCAACAACCTACCGGCTAGACTCCACAGTCCTGTATACACTGCGTCCTCAGCTTCTTATTCATTGGCCGCTGCTACAGTGAGTGGCCAGTCGTAGGTGTGACAAGGTAGAGCATGAGTCACGGAGCGTTCACATCGTTGCTTGTTGTTAGTTAACATTCCTCAAGGATGATCGTAATAAAAAGTGACCCAATCGCGAAGGTAACGCAAATTCATAGGAGTTCGAAGTCTAACTTCTCCTCGAATGAACTAGCGAAAATCCCAGGTGTCTAATCATGAGACAAGTAGTACAGTAACGGTCCGTTTTCGGGCCTATGTTAGCTAAACGTTCTTCGTTCTTCTAGTTATCAGGATTGTACCTCCATAATACAGTTTTGTAACATCCTGTACAGGCTGCTCCCCACGAAGAGCCTCTCACACTCACTTAGAGAATTCGTCGCTTGGTCTTGCATGTCGTATCTTTCACGCGTGACCTACTATACACGAAACTACTACTGAACTTATTCCCAAAATGTTTTCATAAATAAATATCACATGAAGAGGATCAGGGGCGGATCCAGCTATTGGTTTTGAGGGATGAGGGGGGAGGGCATTCTTATAGATAGATATGCCCAAACCCCGAGTCAAAGAAAGAGTGCAGAACATGCAAATTTTGACTTTGACGTACCGTTATGAGAAAACTACGCAAGTTTAAATTATTTTGTAATAGTAAAATGTACTCACAAGTATCGCCTACAAAACTAACAATATTTCATATAAATATAAAATTATGATTTCATCGCACTTGAATACCCTTAACTTACCGTTACCTTCCTCTTGATGGCGGTCATATACCTTACCGGGCGCTGAGGAGTCTCCCTCCCTTGTTTCCTCATTGCGTATCACAGCGCGTTGATCGGCTTCGACTTCCGCTTCCCGTCGGCCTGCTGCATGCATTCCCAACATGGCGGTCACTCGGCGTGGATACGTTGCCATGCTGTGCCTTTCCGTTGTAATTTTCCGAATGCCTGTGGTTGAAGTTATGACACACACATACACACACTAGCAGAACAGTGCAGCGCTGTAGTTTCAGAGTGAGTATATACTGTGCGTATATATGTATGTACACACATATCACACACACACACACACATATATATACACACATATATATAAATGAATGTTGGTCTAATTGCAAACCTCCCACACCCTACATGCCCTAAAGAGGAGCTGGATACAGACGTTTATGCTCTGCAGCTAGTGTTGAGTTGGCGAATCAGAGTAAAACAGCTAGCACACAAACTTGATCATGAAAAAAATGTGTATAAATATGTGCCGAAATAGTGATCGGTCCAACGGTGTCGGAGTTTATCAATCTCATGCATACATTGTGCTTCAGAAACCCAACCATAATAATTATGTGTGTGTGTATATATATGGTGTGTGTGTGTGTGTCTGTACGTATGCGTTCACAAACGATTCATCCTATCACGATGAACTTTGACGAATTGTGCGTTCGCCAGCGAAAGTTTCTGACAATAAATTTATACATGTAAGGGTGGAGAGTGCAAACAGGGGTACCCAAAATATTTATCGAAACAATTTTATTTTAAAAAGTTTCTAAAACGGCCATTAATGGTCTTTAACATGATTTTGTATATTTTTTAATTTTTTTTATTTTTTGTTTCAGGTTTTTTTTTAAATATTAAATTAAACTTAATTTTGAAGGTTATGATTTTTAATATTATTAACAGCTTTAATATTTTTACGTATATTTGATTTAAAGTGCCGAAAGGTTTTTAGAATTGATTGGTTTGTGGACATACACCATTGATCGTGTTTTGCAGATCAAACCTGTGTTGAATGACAAAGTACGAAAACGGACAAGGAATAACAAATACAAAAACACACAAAAATAGGAAAAAGCAAACCCAGAGGAATTCTATATTTTATTTTATTTTTTTCAAAATAATCGTTATATTAGACAGCAAATAATTCTAGAGATAGGAATCAGTCGAATATCGACACAACACCCAGACACAGAAGACAGACACAAATATAGAACCATATTCCCAATATGAAAATAGATGGAAATAGACAAAAACAGTGGACAGTAGACAACAAACAAAAGACAATAGAAAACACAACACAAGTAAAACCAACGAAAAAATGCAACGTTTCGGGGATTGCGATCCATCCCCGTATTCAGGTTGAGACACAGCTGGTCGGAACACCAAGATGCGAATCAAAAACACACACACACACACACACACACATATATATATATATATATTAAGTTTAGTTTTTGAAAGTCGTTGAATATGTAATTACATATTTTTACGAGTTATTTAAGATAACTTGGAGTACTTTGACTGAATTATTGCACGATTCAAAAAAGGCATTGAAAACTGTGCGAACGAAGTCGCGCGAAAGACTCAAGAGTTATGTACTATTAAACATATAGCGCATGTGGAGGTTACCCAAGATATAGGCATCACATCCCGTAAGCTGACTTTTAACTGGACTCCGGTAGGTGTCTGCCGAATTCTGAAAAATTACATGCAACAAAACCTTACGATGACGGAGTGCCCCGAGAAAACTAAACTCATTGGCCAACGGCAACGTCCGCCACACGTTTCAAACATGCTAAAAATGTGAGGTCAGCCTCGGTATAAACCGAGCCAGGATTTACTTTGAGAGGCGAGTGTTCTAGCCCCTGCAACAATGGTCCCAATATGTAAGGCGTTAATGAATGACGTTTAAAACTCTCTGTCACTCCATAGGAGATGCTAAGACGAGTAAAGTGATAATAAGACACTTGGTGTCGCAAATGCTGGGAAGTGCCTGAAAAACGACACACAAGTTCTGGTCTGTACTACGATTGGTTTGCAACAACTGGCGTATTTCATGACATTTCCCCAGTAACCCCAACTACTCTCTTGGTTTGTATGTGTTAGCAGTTAGAAGCATAGTACTACAGAAATTACTAGTCAGGCAGTGGTAGTATGCAGGTGACGTCAATGGAATCGAACCAAAGGGGCTTCAGCGCGAGACTTGTATTTTTTTTATACATATCTGCGGCCCGATAAACTGTCAGCTCTGCCCATTTTATGCACTGGTTGACTTTCTCAAAAATTATACTTTCATACATCAACACAGATTTCGAACCTCACATACCACAACTTGTGAGCCGTTTTTCAGGCACTTCCCAGCATTTGCGACACCAAGTGTCCTGTATCATTTTACTCGTCCTAGCATCCCCTACAGCGTGACAGAGAGTTTTAAACGTCATTCATTAACATCCTGTATGATATGTAAGTTAACATTGTGATTCTCTCTACCGGTTATTTAAGGATTATTTTAAAATAGAATAATGAGCTAATTTCCTATAACTGCCTTTCAGTTGTATTGTAAACTGAGGTTACTATGTAGACTAATCAATTTTTTTTTCAGAACATTAACCTACAGTTTTTGTAACTAAATATTCAGCTCAAAATTTTCCGTTAGTTAATTTGCTAATTACTTAACGAAAATAATGCACATTTTTCTCGAAAAAATTAGGCTAGATGTTATATACAAAACAATTGCAATGAGAGTTTACGTTATCAGCTTTCATTTAAGCTTACAAAATTAAGATTCCCCTATACCCTTGAATTACCTGTAGGTTTTCAAGTAGTATTATTAGTTTTACAGCTTAAATGAAAAATGTGTTTACGTAGAGCAAATTTTATATAGATGTTCTTTAACATTGTTGCGCTAAATTTACATGTTCTGTAAAATGATATACGTAAACAGTAAGATAAAAATAATTAATGCACCTTTTTTTCTCACACTGTTTATACATTGAATTTAACGTGTAAAGCAAATTTACCTCTTAAAAACCTATAATTTGTACATAAGGGGTACAGTGGTACCTTAACTCCGACAAAATCAGTAAAATTTAAGGATTATGATCGTAAATGTGTATGTATGTGTAAGCAATTGACGCCAGCCTCTGCCGCCTCTTTTCTATTACACAATTGCATGCGACGCGTTCGTATGTACTCCAGGGTTGGAGGGGAGAGCAGAAGTTAGCACATGGTGACTTCGGAACATGCCCTCCAGCGTACCAGCGCCACCGGCTGAACATTAGGCCGGAATTACAATGGCGCACAGAAGCGACACGACCGCCGCGGCACGAAAAACAAAACATATCCGCCAATCAGCACCGAGGTTTCTCTGACGCTAGTTCCACAAAAAATGGCGGACGCGACGAATTCCAAATATAAGTTATATCGATTTCATTTGATTTGGATTTTAATTTTGCTCCCAAATGATGAAACTGGTGAGTTCGTACTAAATCGCATTTGTTTATTTTAAGGGGGTGATTCACTGAAAATTTTAGTTTTTTTCAATTATTTTCTATTTGTACGAGATTTGGTTTGTTTTGTAGGCATATATACTGTAACAATTTTTTTTTTGCTTTCATAGTTTTTGTATAGTAGCACGTTAAAGTCAAATTTTGCATAAGACTGTTTTATGCAATAAAGAAAAACCAACTTAATCACCGAAATGAAAAAATTCACACTGAGTGAGTGAATGAGAGATTTTGGTCAGCGCTTAGCATCGAGGTCTTTAGCGCAGGTGAGGGGTGACACGAGGTGAGTGTGGAGCAGCGCCGGAATGAAAGGGCGGGGAAAACAGGAAATCCCCGAGAAAACCCGCCGTCCAACGGCAAATTCACACTGAATATCAGTGCCATTGACTATGACATGACATGTATAAAAACCACACTAACTGGTTATATGTATTTTTTTTTAAGTTTTTTTAATTAGTATTTTTTAATTTTAGATACATTAATTTATTTTTAATACAAAAACAAATGAATGCAATTTGTAATCATGTCATGTATTAGTGTTTTGTTGATTACAATACGCAAGTCATAACTTTTTTTTGAGCAAACGTGTAATTTTGCCTTTATTTCCACATGTCTGAATGTCAGTAAGTATTTAAAATATATACCGGTAAACAAAAAACTGAAATACTGTAAACATATGTGGCTGTTGTGCTTTAAGTTAGTATGTACTGGCAATGGACTATTTCCATGTAATACATATTATTTTAGTATTTGTCGCGTGGCAGCCAAACCAGTGTTCGCAATAATGAAATTTTTGGTGTCGTATCGCGCCCTTCGTGTCGCTTCTGTCGCGTCATTGTGATTCCGGCACTATACAGATTGTTGTAAAATTGCATGTCAATATTTTGCGGGACAATCCTCACAACTAGTGGAACAAAATGATATTCCATATGAACAGTTTCCCAGACCTACTACCGCGCGACATTTATCTACGAGGCCACTCGAGAACATTGTTTATCGATAGACACCTGGTACGTTAGCAGAACTAACAGTATCCAAAACAACACACATTTCAAGCTATGTCACTATAGTTTCAAAAATTCAGCACGTTTATCAGAAACATCACTATCGGGCCTCTCAAAATGCAAAAAAAAATGGCTTTTCCAGGCTGCCGTATGTGTATAAATAACTACCGGATTCGAAAAACACAACTATAGAAATGTGCGTTAGACTTTGAACTATGCTAGCCACAAATAAAATAATGTGGTCATCGCTTAAAGTCAATAGATAAAAGGATAACAGTAAAGCACTGCATGCCAGCTGAGTGGCTTGCACGGAGAGGCGATAATACATTACATATGTCAGTGAACGGCAACCTTACCACTCCTGCTTCACACACACAAACACAGTCTATCTAGGGAGACCCTTTAGGGCGTTCACGTGTCAAAAAGGCATAATTGTATATTTGTACGACGTAGTGATAGTTTTATAGTCCAATTGTAAAACTTTTGTTACCTCTCATAGTCTGCCCATAGCGGCAGGTCAAAGTCAAAATTTGCAAGTCACGTTAACATGTTAATAACAGAAACCAACTGACTTACTCGTACGACATAATTTACACTGAAATTAGATCATATGGGCCATGTGCTAAAAGATTTAAAACTACACAACAAAGTCCCTTTGTATTTTTTTAAAATGGCCATAAATAAAGAAAATTATCGTTATTTTTAGAATGTTTTTAAAAATACGAAGTAATCCCGTTGTGTGATTTAAAATACTTAAGCATATGACCCATACTATTTAAATTCAGATTAAATTATTTCATCCTCCTAATTTCTTATTATTTATATGGCTTTTTTTTTTTAAATAAATAATTCTCGTATTTATTTTTGATATGTTTAAAAATTCGAAAGATGTGTTGTTTGCATTAACAATGTTAGAAAAACCTCTTACCTTTTTTTAAATATTTTTATTTAAGGAAATTTCAAACATGTTCGAAACAAAAATCTGTGACAAAATTCGAGATATTAATATATTGAAAGACAAAATGGCTGCGCTTATGACGTCAGCTTAGCGTCAGAGGGAGTGATATTTTTCAGAGGTTAAATTTTTTATGCTCAATTGTGCCGTATCAAATGTGACACGACTTAAATAATATAGATATTAATTTTTTTTATTTATATTTCCTAAATTTAGGCTAATTAATTGTTTTTTGCATTGTTGTTAACTTGTTTTTTATATTACTGTTATTGAGTAATTTTAATTTTCAATGATATTTCAGAAAGTCCACTTTCAATTACAGATGTTATTACACGTCACATTCTCGAGTCGACCTTAGCCGCGCTACAGTGTTTTTTTTTTTTTTCTTAGCAGGACAGTAGTTGCTGAGCTTTACATTCCTCTGTCAGTTGTTCTGTCGTACCTCCGTCTTCATGCCACGTGCTGCTGCCGTTGCAGTGCGTGATTTCTGTGTTTCACCACGTGATTTCGATGCAGTTTAGCGATTCTGTTCACGTGATTGTTGCATGCTACTGTGCTTCAATGTGCACTTTGCCGATGTTGGTACTGTTGTTGATCATTTCCGATGCTTTTTTGTTCAACGTTTCTGCAGCTTCTTCTGTTGCATTTCTTAACACTTTGCCGTCAACCACCGTATCGTCAAGATGAGTGTGTTTGGTGTACCTGCCTTTTTAGCAGATCTTGGTACTTGAGGTGCCATAATTTACTTTACATAATGTAGCAACATTTATATTTTGATGTAGTAAAAAACTGTAGAGCTACATATTTTTAAAATCTTTATTGTGGTTGTTTCATCTGTAATTTCGTCAAGTGATTATCTCCGCCCGCGTCTGGTGAGTAATTTTCCTACGAGAGGTTTTATGTTCTATTTAAATTTTTCATCTTCTTTAATTGTTTGATAATTTCTGTGTAGTGAGGGTTCTCGTCTGTGAGGTTCTCGACCCGGCGTATTCTCGTCTTGGAGTAGGCCTACTCACGTCCTGGCATATTCACGAGCTGACCTGTAGTTTCTACGACAGATGTCCAGTCATTCTGGCCTATTTTGGGGCCTCTTCGCCTTTTCGTCTTCTTTGTCTCGCCACTGTAACTGGGGAATGTGACGCCATCCCAGCGTGCTGTACTCTGCTACTGCGGGACTTTGAACAGATAAACCGCAACTAAAATTGTATTTTTTTAATCTATAAATTAACAGCTGTCACACTTATCTTTTTAAATGGAATATTTTGTACATTTTAATAATTAATTTGAATTTAATAACAGTTTAAAATTTTATAAGGCCTAACGGATGCATCCAATTTAATTATAATTTTGCCATTATTAATTTATTATGTCGTTGATTCGGACATTCGTTATTTATTTAGCTTATAGAATGGGAATTTATTGTTTTGATCTTTTGTATAAAATAATTACTGTGGTATCAATTCACTATTTTATTTAACTGTGCCTGCAAGATTTGGGCTTTTTGTAATTTCAGAAAACTAATGGACTATTCATCGATGTCAATCATGATGTGAATTTTTTTTTTAAAGAAAAAATTAAAATAATATATATTTAATAACACAGTAAAAGTTAAATAATCACTTTGAACAACCACAAATAGAGTTCTCATTTAATATATTTTCCTCTAGTGTATATTGTTTATCATGGCGAGTGAGTTTTAATTATTTTTCTTTGCCCGTTGCGTATGGTAGCCCAGCATTTATTTAATCGTGCATTGCTTCCTTTTTGTTATTGTTTGTTTACAACAGCTTCCTCTGGTTTTTGTGTGTTTGTTAATGTGCCACATATTGGTGGGCATTTTTGTGTTTATCTGCTGTTTAAAATCATAATTAACCTACCATACGCACACGGTGCACAATTCATACCGAACGACTTATATATTATGATGAATACTTTCACAACGAAAAAGAATGTTTAAAAGTTCCTCTTCCACATTAATTATGGTGTCAAACGGACTTATGTAAAAATTGTTATTTATTCAGCCAAGATGCAATTTACGAATAAATTTCGAAGTTATTACCATTGTTTGTAATTATTGGAGATAAAAAATTGCACTTAAAAATTTTCGCCCAACGTGGGGCTCGAACCCACGACCCTGAGATTAAGAGTCTCATGCTCTACCGACTGAGCTAGCCGGGCTTGATGAAGGTCGCGTCTCTTATAAACGTATCTAAATAATTTACTGTGCATTTTTGTTATATCGGTGAAATTTTTTGTCCGCGGAACAGTTATTTTTAAACTATTTGTGTGAGCTGCGGTGTATTTGGGATTAGCGATCACTTGTGATATTACATTTATATACGATATTCAAGAGATTCAGTAATAACTAATTAAAAAAAAACTTTGGGGTCAGTTTACTTTTCTTCACATTTTACTCTTTTTCACCTTCTGAAAACCGAAGCCATCACGCTGGTAGACTTTCTATTTACAGTAAGAGGGCGATACGCCCGAAATTTATAACATTTATTTTTGTACGCGATATGGGTTGTTATGTAGACGTAGGTACAGTGACTGTTTTTACTGCAATGGAATTTTTTTAGCTTTCGTAGTTTTTTGTATACTTACATATTAAAAATGAAATGTGAATGGAACGGTTTTATGCTAGAAAAGAAAACCAAAGACTTATCGAAATGAAATAATTCACACAGATGATCATTGTTACGAGCTACGTCAAGACCTGTATGAAAACTGAATTGAACTTTATTTTGCATTTTTTTTAAATTCTGAATTTGAAAATACTAATTAAAAATATTAAAATTCTTTATAAGCAAAGTAAATGTTGTTCGCTGTAGGAATACGAATTAAATTATTTCTTTGGACCCTCGAGTAGCTTGTACATGGGAAGATTTTAGCTGCAGATCGAGAGTAGTTATACAACCATCACGATTTTTTATATTAAAATGTAGTTTCGGACAGCATGTTGAAGTACACCTTATCGTTCATAGCATATAAACTGACATAATTTATAAGTGGAAGTAGAAAAGTAAGCTTGGACTGAAATATTATTGTACGGTGAGTTTTTATAGAGGATGCGAAAATGATTTTTAAATCCTAAAAGTGAGTACCTATTGCAAAAATATTGAATATTTTTGTTGAAAATAGTTATACTATGTAGCCTCATTTTATTATTGCAAAAATTATTCAATTTTGGTGGATTATCGACTTAAAGAACTATTCTTTAAGTTATTAATTAACTGAAATTTTATATATTATGTATGCATATATCGAAGGCACAAGACACTATATCAATTTTTTTTGTTAAAATGAATTTTTTACCTAAACTAATATTACAGTTTTAAGTACCTTCTGGTGGTATGCAACACAAAGTACTTGTTATATAAAAAACACATTTTTGGGCACAAAATAGCTGAATTCACTAGTAAATCTCACACTGTAAACTGCTTTCCTGAAAAATATAATTTTTGTGACATAGTGTCTTTCTTACGCCTCCGAGGTACACACACACACACAGATATATATTTTTTTTCTTTGGCGAAATTGGGCTGCGTACGTACTAAAATAGGCTACACTCCGCAACAAATTTTTGTCACGGTTTTACGATTATCTGCCCTATTGTAGGACTTAAAAAATATGAATACGCGGCCTTAAATGGAAAGTTGTTGTTACGGTTGGTTCCGGGATAAAGTGATCCCTTTTGAAACCCAGTAACTTTTTTTCCTTTTAAGTAATTTTTATATTCCAGCAATTTTTTAATGCATTTGGAGCAACCAAAGTGACAATCAAGGTGTATGGAATGTACCATGTTCGAAAGTTAACTTTGAGGTCTTCTTACACCGTATTTTTTTATTGTCGTTCTTGACAGAATGGTCATAAAACGTGCTCAGTTTATGGCGAACCACATATAGTTTATATTTATACATTATTTTGCTGGAGTTTTACGTATCGCCGCTGCCTTTGTGTAGCGACGCATCTAGGCTTTCCTTCGCACGGGGCAAGAATTGTGATTTGCTACCCATCCGCTTTTCATTCATTCCTGAGTAAACATTTTCGGCATCGCCGGCGCCCCATCTTCTGCCGGGGCAATTTGCCCCCGTCTCTTCCCCTCCCCCGTAAATCTACCCCTCCCTGCCTTTATTTATTTGCTCCGTTCCTTCATTAAATAAAAATTTCATTGAAAACACAATGCAATTAATAGATTTTTTATATTTTTTTTTATGGCTGGCAGCTATACACATACAAGATCGTGACCTGTTAATTATTTATCTTCACTAACTAGATGGTTTCAGCCAAAATTATGAAAATAATACATTAAAAAAAAATTGCACACGACTTTACGCTCTGGCAATACATTCCATATATTTAAATACCTAATACTGACTACAAGACAGAAATTAGAGATTTCGAATAATTTTATTCATCAGAATATTTAAATCTCAGTACTGTATTTGTTACTATGTTTGTGGTAAGTACATGAAATGTCAAAACCAAACAATACTATATCCATTTATGGCGTGGAAAACATTTAAAATCTGAAGATAAGTGCGAAAAATTATGGTACAGCTTGTGAGTAAAAAAGTTTTAAAAAACTACAAAGAACTTGGTAAGGAAGTACATAACTACTTTACTTCGTAACATGCTCATTTATTTAAATATGATGTGTCTAAAATTATTTCCAGTACTAAAATACATATAACAGCTGCACGAAGCATCAAATTATTTTGACTAAAATTTCCACCATGTTTCCGCCCGGGATCGAACCGGGGACCTTGCGCGTGTGAGGCGCACGTGATAACCACTACACTACGGAAACTTATTGAGGAAGACTCGTTAGATAGACATGCCATGATGTTCCAATAACTGTAACATTCATTGTCATTACGTAATATAGTATATCAATACACATACATGTTGCAGTTACATAAGGTTTAGTTAAAGACACCTCGGCCAGATAACCTACCCGCGAACAAGAAAAATCTAAGTAAAATACACGAGTAATGGTGGACTGCAGAGTTCTGTAAGAAAATAATTGAGGTAAACGTAAAACTGAGGAGAACTTTAGTAATATCTGGGCATTTTTCACTTGCTATGCACAGTCAGCTGAGGTGAAGTGTTACCACTCACTTGGCGGGAAAAATAATTTTTCTTCTTGCACTTCAATTAAAATGTACATTATTTTCCATTTAAAATCGTCAAAACTATATATTTTGTGTTTTGATTATTCATATTTTGTATTGCACAGGCTACAAAGTTGAAAAAAAATGCAAAATTAAAATGTTATGTTATACTTGTTTTCATCCTTTTGACTGTACAATAACAATACAGCTAAGAACTAAACAAATGTAAGCAAAATACAACTTTTTGTTTACATCTTTACATAAAATAATAGTACAATATGATAAAATGTAACTTATGAAATTATATACACAATTTTTTTTTCCCTTTTTTGCACAAATAGGCTACGTTATTTCAAAATAATACAATACATTTTGAAAAACCTATTTGTTTATAACATGGTCGCGTAATCATTTTGTCCGAAAACTAAAGTAGCATTATTAAAACACAACGTCGCTTATTTTTTTTTATAAAAATGTTTAACGTATATTAACTATCAGGTAAATACAAATACCTTTGTTCATGTACACCATACTTACGTTCCACTTCGAAATATAATAAAAAAAATTGCAAGATTTTAATACCATCCCCCCCCTTTTTTTTTTTTTTGTGGTATCCTAATCTCTATATTATGGCCGCCATGATTGATATGAGGCTTGAGAAAGTCTTAAGAAGGTCTGATGATTCCTAGAGAAATATCAATCAGAGTTTCCTTACATTTCACTCAAATTTCGCTTCTGCAATGAAACGTCCTCTCATTTCGCTCAGAGAGACGTTCGATTTTACTCAGAGTGACTGTGCAATTGGCCCTAAGTGTTGGCAGGACCTTCGAGTGGTAATTTGCCGGATGACTGTGGGGGGGGGGGGGGAGCAAATGCTAGAGACCCGTAATGGTCGGATATATTATTAGAAAAAAAACTGTTTATCCATTAATAACAATTTTAGCACATTACTCTTGCATTCAGGACATTGATTTGTAAATATAATATTTTATAACTTGGAAAATTGAAAAGCAAATTCAAAAAGTGGATTTGGGATGGCAAAGGTAGTGGCCCCGAAGACTTACTTGCACAGCGACTCGGAAATCTTGTCGACGGCCCTGAGTATTGCAGAAAGGGGTTCGTGTCCAAAGTTCTATATAAATCATAGAATGGCGAGGTGAATTAATCAGGTAATTTCCTTGAACACAGAACCGCTGTAGGTGGAGGTATTTTAACTATAATCTGTTATATTTAAACTGACCACTCCCCAACACATTTAATATCCAAAAACTGTATTTCATTTGGGCCAATTATGTTAAGTTTTAAGAGTGGTGAAACGTTTACACTAGTTTTTTGTTCCAGGGATGTTTTCAGGTAAAAAATATTTAAGATGATTGCAAAATGGCTGGAAGAATAATTTAAGCAGTGCTCACTTTATCGTGAAAGTCTTATAGGTAATATATTAACAAAAATGCAAGAAAATTCGTACAGCACAAGAGAAGAGGAACATTACATATTTAGCACCAAGTATATTTACTACATACATATGTAATTAAACGTTTGGATACAAAACATTTAAGGTTGTACCATAATAGTTAGCGTATACTCACTAAGTAAGGACACACGTATACTTCTAGAACCTAGTACCAACTACGTAGTTGAGATGATTCTAACAGGTCAACACCTTTCCGTACACGACTCTGTTGGCAACATCAGTAACTACTACCAACAAATAAAAAAAAATACGAACGGAACTATTATAAGGATTATATATGAAACCGTTGTATGGAATCGTTATTAAAATAAATAAAAATAATTATGAAAACTTCTCAGTGCTGAATTGAGCTAATTGAATAATAATAATAATATAAACATCATGGCAGTATTAAAAAAATTACATTATTTTCCCCCGAAAAATATTTACAGAGAAATACATGGCGTACGTTTATTTGCATAGATTATAGCTGAAATACATTAAAAAACAGTATTAATTTTTAATCTGGAGTACTGCATAATCTTCACAAAACATAATAATAACCTCCAACGAATGTGACGGCCGAAGCTAGTATGCTGAAACACCCAACAAGTAAGCAACTTCGTGTACTTGTCAAGATTAGAGCCTGTGTGTATTATACTGAGAATTCGAACAATGCTAGTATATGCTTGGTGACGTCACTGGTGGTACCAAGTACGGATAAGTATACATCGTATACAGTCTAAATGAAATTATATCATTATTATGTATACTGTAAATACAAAGGACTTGCCACCTGGATACATAAATGGGTTATTATACTACGAATCAATAGAAAAAATTGACACAGATGAACAAACATTTTTATATACTTTTGCTGTTTTTACTTATGTTTAAACTTGATTTTGCTTTCCTTTTCTTTCGAAAATAACTTTATTTCTTCGCTTTCCCATAAACAGCTACCAGCTGTTTGGGCGGGATTCTGTCTCATACTATAAGAGTAAAACGCAGCAAAACGACGTAAATTTCGGCCTTCATGCACTGTATCTACAATTTTTTATTACGGAACAATTTTTGTGAAGTGCCGCTTGAAATACAAAACGTACGAAAAAATATATAATTCATAAAATATTAATTGAATTTTTTAAAGTTAAAATCATGAGGCTGTTAACATTTCAATTTTCATAGAAAAGACGTGAATGCCCTTGCTATTTTATTTACAACATACTACACTATTCATAAATGTTAAATTAATCTTTCTCTAATGTCGGAATGTTACATGAGAAATGCTTTTTAGTTTTGTAGTTCGCAAGTCCGTACGTTTACCACGCGTTTTCATGCATTGTGGAATAGAAATTTCGTTTCACTCCCTGTATTCGTTTAGTTTGTTTGTTACGTATCCGCTTTCGTACGCTGCTGTGTTATTGTAGAACAGGCCTCAGAAGTGTTCACAACAGAGCGACGTGAGGCTCAGCAACGAGCGTCAGCCAATCAGAACCTTGACGCTAGCGACGAGCGTCGGGAACTTTACACGAGCAAGGTGTATCTCTGTGTGCAGGGGGAGGATCCACGTCTACGTATTGAGGGGAAGGACATTCCAAACAAGTAGTTATGCCCACACCCCGAGTCAAAGGAAAAAAAAGTGGGATGGGGGGTCCGGGGGCCTTCCCCTGAAAAGATTTTGTTTTTAATGTGCGAAATGGTGCTATTTAAGGTAACTCATAAACAAAAAATATTGAATATCCCACTTAAAAAATTTGTAGTATTTTACAGATAAACTATACATAAACGGTTAAATGGGGTCATCCCTGGGCATCCCTGGATGCGCGCCTTTCTGTGTGTGACCAAATTGAACGGCGCCATATTACAGCCCAGAACATGCGCTGTCGTATATAAGGAGGCTCGAGATAAAGTCGGATCTTTTCAAGCACATCTTGTGTAGAATAAACATTTTAAAATATTGTTTATTGTGGATTCTGACGTTAACGTTTGAGTACGATGTAGTTTATACACTTTGATTGTTTATTAGGTACCATTGTTTATTTTAAAAGTAGACAGTGCAGTATAAATTATCTGAAAAGAGAAAATAACAAGGGTTTCAAAAGTCCTCACTTAACTTTATCTGACACCACCTATACCTATATTATTCTGTTGATAAAAAAATCGTTCACCCCACGGCCGTAGAACAGGTCTGGACACTCGCCTGGAAACTTGACCCCATTGTTTGGCTGCAATTCACCAAGTTACCGAGAGTGTTGTGCGTCTTTGACGCTGCAATCAGGGCGGTCGGGCTGGGCTCAAACTCTGCCCACTTCCCTCCTACGTTTTTCCATTGTTTACATTATAAAGATAAACAATTTATCAAAACGTATTTTTAAAATCAAATTATGAAATACTTCCTTCGCTCACAATCCTAAAGCATGGCTCCAGCAATCTCTATTTACTTTATAATGTAAACACTGGGGAAAGTGGGCGGAGTTTGAGCCTGACCGCCCTGATTGCAGCGCCAAAGACGCACAACACTCTCGGTAACTTGGCGAACTGCAGCCAAACAACAAGAGGGTCAAGCAAAATACATTGGTAGATATGCGAGTGTCCAGACTTGTACTTATACGACCGTGGCTCACCCCACCCCCAGTATAGTACACTTAAGAGTAAATATAGGGTACAGGGAGTATCCTCTATACAACTGCGTACGAAATTGCGTGTTCAACATGTGTCACGTGACTTTAGTGAAATAAGCGCGGGAATTTTGAAATAACATTGAGGGCCAAGATAATAATTGCTTAGTAATCACAACTATTTTGGGTTATTTTGGTACCTTATGAATTTATGAACTAAGGAGAGCATACTACCATATTATCGCATAGTATAATTGCGTACAAATTTCAGAATGACAAATGTAAACAATGTTTGCCACGTTACTGTTTTCCTTAACCCAGCTGTTTTTAGTAAAAAGTAAATATTAGCTACATACTTACTATAAGGTTTTGAACTGAGATCTTGGTGACACCACATGACTAAATATACATTCCGGAAGGTACACAATGAGTTTCAAACAACACGACTGCTTTTTTACGCCGAGAAGACATAAATAAACGACACCAAATTCTCGAGACCATGTTGGACACACATTTGTGACGTCATGTTCCCTCTACTATATATTACCGCTATGATAGTACACAATTCCCTGTCTTCGCCTGCAATATGCCAGCGTTGAGTTCGATCATGTAACAAAAGAGCAGCGAAACATTCTAGTTCTTATAAAACGTGTTTGTACACGAGCGGCTGACAATGGATGTTACTTTCTTCGCTGGCGACGGATACGAAGAAGAAACAGAGTTGTTTACTTATAAACACTCGAGCAACTATTATTCAGGTCAGAAAAAATTAATTTACTAGTGGCATTTATTAAAATTCCCAATAACTTGTGAATTAATGTAATCTGTTGCGTAAGTTTGAAAAGTAACTAATATATTTGTCTTTCTTTATTTTTCAACAAAAAAATTATCCGTTTCTGTCTGTTATTTATTAACCATTTGTTTACATTGTTGTGAGCATAAATAGTAAAATATATCTATATTTTCCGTTCATGTTTCATAGAAAAACTTTTACAGTTACTTGGTTATTTCTCTAGGTAATAGATGGCAGCACAAGTTCGTGTCGAAGATTCTGTAGGAACTGGTCGCTGGCGGCGAGCGTCGAGCGTATCGCGTCGCTCTATTGCGAAAACAGGATTTGACTGGAACGGAGTGACGGTGTTGTGAAAACGTGTTTCTTTTTTTCATTGCCTTCTGTAGTTTTAATTCTTGCTATCAGATAGAAATGTTCGTCCCTATCGTTACTAGCGTGCAGGAAATGTTACGTCTTTCGAGTTGTAAAGTAAGCGTGCTGACAGTGTCGTCTTCCGATTAAATTATTTCCCCTCTCCCCTTCTTAATTTAGCTTCGGGAGGCCGACTAAACTAAAGCAGTAGTCCATGAGGAAATTATTATGTTTCTCGTAGTTTTCTAGATAATACAAAAATATAAATAAATAAATAAATACCTAATCGCTGCTTTAAATACTACAGGAAAATAGCCTATGGAGTGTTTAAAATGTGATATAGTACACACTTAGCAAGTTCCTAATTTTTGTTTTTCAATTAAAGACATAAATAATGTTACCTACTTTTATCCTTGTTAAAAGTTAAAATTTTACTCGCCCAACGTGGGGCTCGAACCCACGACCCTGAGATTAAGAGTCTCATGCTCTACCGACTGAGCTAGCCGGGCTATTTGTGCATAAAGTGTAATCTTTATAGTACAATAGTATTCGTCTACTTTGCACTAGGAACAATATTCTTTACGGCGCCGCCCATTTAACTGGAGCTTTTCGGATATTTGGATGCTTTGGAAGGAATGCAACTACAAGAACAACACTGATACGCGCACCTAGAGCCCTATTTGTTTGTTTGTTTTATCGCATCCGTAAGATATTTTCAATATACAATAATACAAAGATATTGGACAAGTCATGAGGATTACATAATAAATAGAACACTTATACATTTGCAACAAGTACACATGTTTATACAGACACTGCTTTCTCATATGGTATATGAATTCATGTTGAATTTTCGTCAGCTCCTTCTTTGTTTTGGAAATCTGAAACATAAAACAGGAAAGAGAAGCAGATTTGTGCACTGTGTGACAATATGTGGTCTTTCTAATGTTTATGATTCAAATATTCTTCCATGGAGTATAAAGCTTGTTCTTCAAGAAAATCCTTTAGCGGTTTTGTAAATAGTTTTGGATTTGAGGAGAACATTTCTTGAAGGTTTTTGGGAAGTTTATTAAATAGGACGCTACCGGAGTAGGAAGGCCCGTTTTGCACCAGTTTTAGATTTACAGAAGGCATGTGAATGTGTTTTTTTATTCTCGTGTTGTGCTTGTGGAGTAGTTAATTTTTCTGGAAATTATTATTGTTTTTGGACATGAATGAGAGTATTGAATACATATATACATATGCAAATGGCAAGATATGCTCTATACATTCTAAGGTTGCAGCCAATTCATTCAAGTGAATGATAATAAAATCTTCGCACAGCATAAATTTTATTTGAAACATTAAAAAATACAAGGCAACTGTGCTACGGCACAGTCACAATGTGAGGAATCAAGATATAATTCAATTGCTTTGGTTTATTTAGTTAGAAATTTTTATGTCTGCTGCAACCTTAGAGGACAGAGAATAGTGCTTGTACGCGCAGAGTATCCGTCCTGCCGCTGGAACCGTAGAAAATATTTAACAAAATTCATTGTATAACCGTTGGATTTATTAATTTATTTATTGTATTTACATTCCGTTGAATCCTGTTTGAGCTAATTGCTCTAGGATATGGAACAAGTCAACTTAAGTACAATATATACACTAACAGCCACACAAAACCAAAAATACTATCTGTATATTTAAATAAACAATACAAAAGACATGTGCAAACTTAAAACGCAAGTATAGTTACATTACTTTTGAATATGTCAAAAGGAGGTAAGAACTGAATGGTAGGCAATGGATTACTAGGTGTATTTACACATTGCGTCATAAATAAACAATATATAAACACAATACTTTTATACATTTCACAAAAATATAGGTAACAAACAGTATCAAATCAGTTAAATTACTACATAAATCAACTTCCATAACCTATGACTCAATACTTTTGGAACACTTAACACAAACTTACTAAAAATATTTATATCATTGATTGAAGTGCTCCCAAAATCCTGATCCTTTATCCTCATACATAGCATAGTACTCATTTAGTGTGTAAAAAGGATATGCTACAAGCACATGTTTTATGTTTTTTTTAATGTGTATATTTTCAATCATTGCTAACTTATGGGGTACTGTATTATATAATTTTATCCCTAAATTGAGAATCTCTTTTTCAAACTTAGCTGTTGAGTGCTGTGTAGACCTTAATTTGTAAGCACCTCTTGTGTGATGTGAGTGAATCTCATTGTTTTTTTCTAAATATGTTTTGGTTTCTAAATACAAAGATTAGTATTCTATAGATATATTCATTAGTAAATGTAAAAATGCTTAGCCTTTAAATTTTTGTCTGCAAGAAGATAACTTCTTTGTTTGTGTAAGTATACGAATTGCTTTCTTTTGGAAAACCAAAATTTGTTTGCATTCTGCAACGCGGCCCAAGATTTCAATGACATTATCAATGTAAATATGCATAGTATATGGTTGTGATTTCTTTTAGATCAACAAGGTCTTTAATGTGTCTTAGCTGTTTCGTATTAATCCAAATTTTGACATATAACTGTGTGGAAAGGCTGTTTTTAGATATGTTCTAAGGCTCAGAAACAGTGACTTTAATGCGCTAATTATTTTGTATATCCAGAGCCTCGCTTGGAAGATGAGGATAGTCCAGATATCTTGCTGATGCCGACTGCGGTGCTGGCTGTATGCCCTATGCGTACCACAATCACCACATTCCGATACAGCTGCTGAGCACTGATTTCACTGACAGTTTGTCAAGTGTTCGTCAGCAAAAACGGAAACGTGTCAGTAATCAGCAATTATTTCGTCATCGTCAGTGATTGAGTTTCGGAACGATTAGCGGCTATGAACATTTGAATGAAAGAAAAATTCGTGAATACAAATTTAATCAGCAAAACACATTTTCCTAACATTTTTAAAAGCTTATAAGAATAGTTATATTTTACAAAATTATCCGATAGTATGCCTCTGAGAAAAATAAAAATTTTATTAGAATGCTATTTTTCAATGGTTACTTTGGAAAAACGTTCTCAAGAAATAATTTTATATGTGGTTAATATAGTCTTTTGTATCACCATGATTATTTGAATGTTTATAAAAATTTCTAGTTGTTTTGAATCTCGCGCCAATGTCTGTTTTCACTGACGCTACACGTCCTTGAATATAGTTCGACATTCAGAATTTAAGTGCGAGTTCAAACGCTTCCTTTATTCTTCTCGTATTGTTTTGTGCTCAGTTGATTTTATAGAGTAGTTTAGTTAATGTAATAATCAGTTAACAATGCAAAACTTCCTTTATCACACTTTCTAGAAATATAATACGTGTTTTTCCCTTCAACCAAATTCCCATAACATTATATATATATATATATATATATATATATAATGAAACATTTACGTACGTTTTTTGCACTGTAAAAGTAAAATTGTATTGGTTATATATCCAGTGTAAGAAAAGCGACTCTGCCTTAACTGCGCCTCTAGAGAAGCAATAAAATATTGGTTTTGCCTGTCAATTTATACTATATGTGGTTAAGTGCCTATCAAACCTACACATACGCCGACACTTGGCCAATTTATTTAGATTTTTTTTATATGACACACGTTGTTTTAGAATCATTAAGGCTGTTGTTTTTTTTAATACCACGAGAACTATGAGCAAACACGTACTTTAATTTATAAAAAAAAAAAAACACTCGAAAACATATACTCGTAAATTATCGTTATTATTATTGTCCCACATTTTAATCCCTGCAGCAGTATTATCCTTATCTTAATGCAGAAAACGATTTGTTTTGTCAGAAATAGGTATTTTCAAAGTTGTCTAGGCTCCATCTATTATAATTTAACATGTGAACACATATCCTTGCTCTTAACTCAGTAACCGGAGCAGTGACATAGCCGTCGTCGGGAGGAGGGGTGTGTAGTTCAGGGGTCCAGACATCCCCCCCGGACCCTTCTTGTCTCGCGGAAACTTCTAAAATAGCATTGCATTGCACTTTGAAATCTAAATTTTCCCGATGGTGGATCCGTGGACCGCCTGCTTTACTCTCGGGGATCGGCGTTACTTTATAACATTCCCAGGTTGGGGAACCCCCTCCCCTTAAATTCAAACCCTGGTGTGGGGCAATTAGAAGCCCAGCTCCGTGGAAGAAAATACAAGGGTTAGTCTCGGTGTTTTCTTCAGGGGCCGGTCGTCTTATTAACCTCCGCGTGTATTCAATTATAGATAAAGCTAGGGCGGCGTGGTGATGCGTTGTAAGGTTTGATTCATCACCGAGCTACGGCGCATCAACACGCTCGGGTTATTGGAGAACAAGGGACGTGAGGTCCTATAATGTAAACCATCCTTGTTTCATTTTAGTTACCACTGTTTAAAAACTGGATTAGTACTATCGATCAAAAATGTTATGCTATAACAGGTTTTTGTTAATTAAATACTTTTCTGATGATCTTTCACTGGTGCTACGAGTACAACACAATTACCACTGTTCGTGTCTTTGTCTTGCGATATAATTTATGTTGTGACAAAGCAAACATTAATTATTATAATAGTCTACGGAAATCGTACACTATTTTAAAGTTGTGATGTCAGAGTGGGTACTAACTAAATAATCCCCGAGAAAGCTCGCCGACCAGCGGCATCGACCGGCACGATTTCCACATGCAAAATTTCGGAATCGAGCACGGATCTCCTTGGTGGGAGGCGAGTGCTCTAGCCACTGTGCCAACCGTGACATATTTATGAGGAACCACCTAAGGATTCTACATTTTGCTGAGAAATATTCCAACAATATAATGAAAGATTCATCGTTGTAAGTCCAGCAGGAGGACGGAATCACAGCGTGCCAGTTGTGTACCTAGCATGTAAGAGCAGTGGGACATTAGGTACCGTAAGACGGGGTGAATAGAAATATAATTTTAGTGCAAAATTTTCAGTATAAACTCTGTTTTAAAAAATTCTATTTTTATATAGGCAAGTGAAAATTGCTTACAAACCATAGTTTTATTGTAATTTATTTTATTTAAACAAAAGACACAAGGAATGGAATTTGTTTGTAATTTTGTTTCTGTTCGCCTCAGTGTTTCTATTCATCCTGTTGAACGTACTCGCGTCATTATAGCTCCTTCGTTTCTGAGTACCGAACACAAAAATAAAGCTTAAAATAAGAGACGTCCTTGATTTTTAAGGTGTCTGAAGCAAGACTTCAGAAAGCTTTCAGTCGACGTTGGAGCAGCTTTACCATCGAAGTCGAGTCCGAACCGTAGACAAAGCCACTCCCTGTCATGCACACACACTTGCGACTATGTTTAACAAAACTCTCGTGCTTTTTTTCTAGCGACCACTTTCCCCAGCTGTTTCCCATGGAAACCTTTTCCTACCGGCTGCGAGAAAAGTAAGAGGGGCTAGTTTTTACTCCACGAGTATTTGATCAGTCTGGCGTGTCGCTGTTCAATATTCACCGCATGCAAAGTGATACAAGAGCCTGGACATATAGGGTAAACAAAAAATGATGCGTTGAATGAATTTCTTCCGGGCGCTGAATTAATTTGTAATGGACTGTATGTTGCATTTATACGTCAGAGGTGGACACTGTCTGATACTTCCTGATATGTCCATCGTGATATGCACCTTGGCTACTACATACACGATCAACGTGGCTTGACAGAAGCCCTTGAGTGAAGCATTTTTATACGCTGCAAAATTCGCGTTATTCTATTTGGCTTACACAGCAAAAATTTTACTTTAACAATATCTTCTTTGGAAACTTGTTTCCAAATGATGTTTTTGTAAGTTTACAAAAATATTGTAAACTTTAAAGGAAATGCTCCTGGAAATATATCAACGTGACTACAATTAAAAAAAAATTGTACAGTACACTTACAAATAATAAGTGTACATTTAAAATAAATTCTTGTACAGTTTATAACAATTTTTTTAAGTGATGTCAAAAAAGGTATTCACGCGCATAACACTTACTGTCGGCTAAATAACAAATATTATTAGCAAGTGCTGTATACTATTATACATTATCGTTAGAGATAACAGTATTTCGCGAAAATGTTTTTGTGACAACATACCCGTGAAAACACTGTAGTATCTTGCAACATAACTGATCGGGTGATATACGTCTGACACAACGTAGCTGTCTGCAGACCAATAATAGGCATCACATATTACAATAGCGAGATTCTATTGGCTCAGTAAAATAGGGCAACATCTCTACGAACAAGCGAAATCAAGTAATACAGTATTTTGATAAGCTGAACGTTCGTTAAAACCCAGCAAACAGTCACGTTTTCCCGCGATAAACAATTATCCCTACCAATGATATAACGTCAACTCTAGCCTGAAATGTGGGCACACAAAGAAGCAAAGACCCGGAGTCAATAACATCACGGTCGGTGGATTTTATAGAGACTCTAGTTTCTTTTAACCTTGAATTCCGATGCTGATCATTCTCACTTCACACAATACTCACTTCACACATTGTTCACTTTACACAATACTCCCTTCACAAAATCTTCACTTCACAATTCCTGATTTCTCACAATCCTCACTTCACACATACCTCACTCAACACATCATCACTAGGGTCATGAACTTTTCACGAAAATAATTTTGCCCCAGTTTGTTTTAATGCCTTAAGTTCACTTCTGCAACCCTGCTTCATGTTTATTGGCAGTCTGTTTTTTTAAGTGACGTATCTCATTTGACTGTGCCAATCACAATAAAGTTACTACACCAACACATGTCTGTCATTTGTATGTAGAATCCCAAGACACGTAAGAGTTATAACATCCAATCATTGAACATGAAGCAGAATTGCTGATGTGCAAGTAAAGCACTGAAACAAACTGGGGCAAAAAATCTTTTCGCGTAAAGTTAATGGCCCTAGTCATCACTTAACACCATCCTCACTTCAAGCCATCCTCACTTCACATAATCCTCACTTCACACAATCCTCTCTTGACTCCATCCTCTCTTGACACTATCCTCACTTAACATCATTCTCACTTCATAGCATCCTCACTTCCAACCATCCTCACTTCCAACCATCCTCACTTCCAACCATCCTCACTTCACACTATCTTCACACTGTTATATGCTCACAAAGACACGTCATTTCATTACTTTGCACACTTCGTGCACCACCGCCATTATTCCACTAAATTCCCTTCACTCCTCTTATTCCACTCTACTAAGTTCATGCACTATTTCTCACCACATTCTCCCACCACTCACTCTACTCAAACACCTTGTACAGGACTTAGTAGCGAACAGTCATTGACTCTAAGATGGTGGGTATCCCAACTGGCGGCTTGGTAATGCGGTGTTGTAGGTGGTGCGTGCTGTTCTCGCACCCGGCCGACTTTACGCCCGTCTGCACCACGGAGCTGGGCAAGATGGCCATCCACGAGCACGAGTTCAAGGCGAGGGGCGTGAAGCTGATCGCACACTCCTGCAACAACCTCAAGGACCACGTCGGCTGGCTGGACGTGAGTATGCCTCATAGTGAGGGGACGAGGCAGTGTTACAAGCTACAATTTAGCAACTAGTAATTTAGAGTGGCTCGATCCTATTGATGTGCTGCATACATTCAAATGTATTATGAACACCAAACCCTAAACACCGAACAATCAAAATCTTGGAACACCTGATTTTAGCAAAAAGATCTCAAGACTGATTTTGTTTTTAAACAGTGTAGCTAACGTACACTTAGTTAAGGGGTCTACCGGTTAATCTGACTGGCCTATTTAAACGAGAAACATTCTCATAAAGACACGCAAGCAATATCCAAAGAAGATCTGCAAATGTAAGTAATCGGAATCCAGCTCACGGAAAAAATATATTTTCGCGCATTTCGGTTGTCCGTTTTGCAAACACGCAATCAATTAAGAACAGAAACCATATCCATTTAGTCCCTTTGCACATTGTCATATGTATGATAGTTTATTTACGTTTTCATGCAATTAAAAACATGACTACGGTCACCACTTTACGCTGTCAATAACCTCTAAAAATTCGTGTGTAGACTCCTTGAATGCAATACTACTGGTAGAGTCGTAAAAATTTCGAGTTATTTTTATGGTGTCAGGCTAGAATTCACTGGCCTTTACTCATCCGAACACACTCCCTGATGTTATTGACTTCGAGTCTTAGTATCTTTTGTCCGTACTACAGGATAATGGGCATATTACAGTTCAACCCTATACGAGTGGTTGGAAAATTCCTTAAGACGCAGTACACAAAATGTCGGTCAACAACAGAAGTCAGATGAGCACAGTAACTTGGAGTCGAGTCTGCTGTCGGTTAATAACGCGAAATTTGTAGATCTCTAGCTGGAGACATTAAAGTCGGAAGCCATACGGACGAAATTGGTGCACCCCTCTAGAATAATACCGTCTTTATACGCAGAGCTTTATTAACTATTAACACATTCCCTTTTAATATGTAATAAGCTTACATACAAAAATTTCTGTTTGGGTAAGTTAGCCTACATACCAAACATTTCAACATACTTCAGTGACGGCTTGACGGCATATGCTACATTTTAGGTTTAAAAAAATTTATTTCGAAGTATAGCATAACTAGAGCCCACGATTTTTGGTGAAAAGAATTCTGCGACAGTTTGTTTCAATGCCTTACGTGCACATCTGCAGGTCTGCTTCTTGATTATTGGCAGAACGTATAATTGGATGAAATTATGCAGAACGTAACCAGTCCACAGAGTAATTTATTTTGAGATAATCATATGAAGTAGAAGAAGAAGGTTACAAGTATATTACAGTAAAAGAACAAGTATTAAAAAATAATATTTGAATTAAGAAGAGGCCAGAAGAATCGGCTTCCTCCAGGCTTATATGGACACTGTAGACTTTGACCTTCAATAGCTCAGCTCCAGTAATTTGTGGGTTGGTCCTCTTCTGTATAACTCCAGCCAATTGCACAGACGTGGTTCATTCGACTTGTGCCAACAGGAACAAGGTTACTGCGACTCCACACGTCTGTAATTTGCGGGTAGAATCCCGAGACGCTGAGAATTTAAAACAGCCAATCACTGACCACGAAGCAGGGCTGCATATGTGCACATAAGGCATTGAAACAAATTATTGCAGAATTCTTTTCACCAAAAAATCGTGGGCTCTAAGCATAACTGTAACCCGTAGATTTTAAACTCTGTGGCTAATATTATAGCAGACAAGGCCCTTAAGGGCGTTCCAGAGGGTAACATATAATAATTTTATATTATTTTATATATGTTTATGAAACAGTGTTAATTTTGTAGACGTTACGTGGGAGTACATTTTCCTCTTCCAAAAACTTTTAGCTCGGCCAGTTTTCCCACAATGGCATTACAAAGTCAAAATTTGCATGTTTTTAGTTCATACACCCCCCGAAAACCAATCAACACAATGCAACTAAACAATTCATAATAAAAGTACATGCCACGAGCTACACTGAAAAAAAAAAAAAACTTCCTAAAATGTTTAGGAAGTAATTAACCTAAACACAGTATGGGACAGTTACCATACTTCCACCTTGTAAATATGCAAACTTTTATACTTCTTACAATACAAGTCATATAACTTCAACATACGTTTGACTATTTTATAAAAAAAAAAAAAGGTTTAGGAGCGCTACCATGGATGTCCCGGAAACTATTCTACCATACCTACTTTCTTAACGCTCCTATACGCAAGTTTGGCAAATTTACAAACTATTTTTAAAGAGTAGGGTTTTAAGTAACTAAAAACCGAATACAAAATAGTTTCGTATTATTAAAACATTTTCTAAAAGTAGCAAAACATTTTTCAAATTTCAGAAATTTTTAAAATATACAAAACATTGTTTGAATGGGATGTTATGTACGTAATGTCCAAGCCAGTGACGTGTACTTTCACTGTGAATTATTTCGTTTTATTATGTTAATTGGTTTTCGGGGGGTGTTTGAACTAAAAACGTGCAGCTTTTGACTTTGACCCCCCGTCCGGTAATCACAGACATGTGGTGTCGCAGTAACCTTGTTCTGATTGGTTTAGTCAAGTTAGTGACGTCTCTATACAAAGACATGCTGCCAATAGCCACGAAGTAGAGATTTGGCTATGCAAGTAAGGCATTTGTGCAAACAAAATTGCACGAAAACTGTGTGCGCCTATTCATTGCTATGAAACGTTACTCTTGAATTTGTTGAGTTTAATAATAGTAAATGCATGTTGGAATGTTGCCGTGAATGTGCTGAGAAGTTCTGCTGATATACTAACATTTACGACAGTTCACTCAACCATACAGGATAATTTTATTTATTTATTTTTTTAGTTCTGAGAGGAAAATTGTAAAAACTGGGATTATATCCCAAATTGTATTCACTTCACGCTACAATGCAGTACCGCGGTTGAAGTGTTCTTATAATCATGCCGCAATTAAACTAGGATTTTTTAAATTTATAATTTGATAGCGACATAAATATACGTTAACAGCGCAATAGTGTACCTGTACTATAGCGCAAAGTGTACGATATAATTTTCTCTGCTATATAATGGCCGTTTTAGCACTTCCCTTATCTTAATTTTAAAAAATGCGAAGAAAAAAATTCCCTGTAGCGACTGATAGGAACACAAATCGAGCAAGCTTAAACTGAGCTTAAACAAAAAATATAGATAAGAAATAGATCGTATTACAAAATGAAGCGGTACTGCGTCTTTTGTGTAACCGATCTTAATCAACTCAGGGGTTGAAAATAGGGTGGGTGAGGGTGAGCGAGGGTATTACTACAGTCTAGAAAGACAACGTGTGATGTGAGTGTTTGGTAGAGGGAACAATTCTGCTACTAGTTGCACTGCAAACGCAAACTACTCTATTAAAATACGAGACCGTAGTAACATTAATTTTAACTGAGCATGGCAAACAGAGGTCACTTAATTTAATTTTAAAGTAGAAAGCAAAATAATATTGGCTTTTAAACGATCAACTTCATGTACCTTGATAATAACGAAAGCTCTGTGATTGGTCAGTTGACGCCTATTACCGACACCAGCGCTCAAGCGACATAAACTGTCCCTGTGCCGAAATTTTAACATTGATTTTCCTAACCTGTAGTAAAGTTAACCTTGGCTGTAAGTGGTGTTTGATCGGATTGGAAGGTATTATCGACAGCAGCGAGAGGTATATCGACGGTGCACGAGATATCGATACAATAATCGCGCGAGTGCACGTGTTCTCGCGCACCTGTGCCCAGAACAGCCCCAGGACGATAGGAAGGAGAGAATGGCGAGGAGGGAAGGTTGGATGAGTTTTACATGTTGTCCGCGCCCCACCAATCGCTGCCTTTTTATACGTTTACTTCCTGCATTGATTGGCTCCTAGCCGTCTGAATAAATCATGATTGGGGGTTTTTCCCTTAGAGCTTCCCCCCTTTCCCCTTCCTTCAAATTCCACAAGCAGTCGGGGCACCTGAACGTGGATTCTACATCAATACTTATACCTGTTGCTTTGTGCCCCTTTCACTTGTTGATTGAGTCATTGTGACGGTTCATCCCCCCCCTCCCCTACCCAATGGCCAGACTTGACCATTATACAGAATGTAACTGAAGTGATGGTCAATAATTCACACATGGAAAGTACTGGCCAAAATAAGCTACAAATGTCCAATAAACATGGGTCCGGAAATCAACCGTTGTCGAGTTCTCGTAACAAGTCTAATTGGGAACCAACTCCAAACGCATTTAGATTCCTAGGTAATTATGCTGGTATCTCAAGGTATGGGTTCGCCTATCAGGTTGTTGACGCATGTTCAACTACTCCCCTCGCTCCATACATGCACTGTGCCGTACAGACAATCAGTTACGAAAGTAAAGGCACAATGGACGTAGGTTACACTAATGAAGAGTACGCTGACATGCACTTCATGTATGGCAAAGCTAATGGCAGTGCACTTCATGTATGGCAAAGCTAATGGCAGTGCACTTCAGGCTGCACGATTGTATGAAGAAGCTTTTCTTCGCCGCAGGCAGCCCGACAGACGTACATTTATGAGGTTACATCAGCGCCTTCGAGAAAGTGGGAGTTTCGCACATCATGTACGAGAAGGTAGACCGAGATCCATAACACCTGATGTTGAGGAAAGGGTGTTAGACATTGTACACGAACGTCCGAGTACGTTATCAAGGAGGATTGCTATCCAGGAGCGTGTGCTGAGTCATATGAGTGTGTGGCGGATTTTACATCGGCAATTGCTGTATCCGTATCATCTCCAGCGTGTGTAAGCTCTCAACAATGCAGACTTCCCTCCTAGAGAGAACTTCTGCCAATGGATGCAACAACAGTGTACTTTGAACCCCCTGTTTGTAAGCAGTATTCTGTTCACAGATGAAGCTGGGTTTACCCGTGACGGAATTTTCAACTTCCATAACTGTCACATTTGGGCCGATGTCAATCCTAATGCGACACACGTGTCACGACATCAGCAACGTTTTTCGTTGAACGTCTGGGCCGGACTGCTCGGAGACCGCATAATTGGACCACACTTCTATTACAGATACTAACCGGAGATCGGTACAGGCAGTTTCTGCGTTCTGTACTTCCAAATCTGCTTCATGATGATGATGTTCCACTGAACCAACGCCTGAACATGTGGTTTATGCATGATGGTGCTCCAGCACATTTTCAATTACGTGTGCGCCAGCTTCTAACTCGACGGTATGGTCAACATTGGATAGGTAGAGGAGGACCTGTGCCATGGCCTCCAAGGTCACCGGATATAAATCCCATGGATTTCTGTGTGTGGGGTCATATCAAAAGCCTGGTCTATGCTACTGAGGTCAACTCTCTTGAAGAATTACGCTTGCGAATTGAAGCAGCCTTCCAGCATTTACAGAATACACCAGAACTGCCTGAGAGGATTCGCGACTAGTTTCAGAGATGAGTTCAATGTTGCATTCAGACGCATGGGCAACATTTTGAACACCTTCTTTAAATATTAGAGATTCCATGTGTTCCTACATACTGATCAACTGCAACAAACAATGTGTTCTATCTCGACAACGGTTGATTTCCGGACCCATGTTTATTGGACATTTGTAGCTTCTTTTGGCCAGTACTTTCCATGTGTGAATTATTGACCATCACTTCTGTTACACTCTGTATATCCTTCAGTGAAATACGAATTTTCACTCTGGGAGTGTTACTTACTATTGCTTTAGGTACCAGCGAAATTCGCGTTGCTATTTGGTAACAATCTAGACTACATTGTCATATACATACCATTGGCCACGGGCCGCTATGCAATGTCATGTACTTCTGTCTGGATGTAGTTATTTGGTAACAGCCAGCTATTGCGATGCAAATGATTGTCAAAGAAAACCACAGAGAATGGGCAAGTTCCCGAAACGTCGTATTTCTGTTAACATCCGGAGGAACTACTGTGTTTTGTTTCGTCGCATCGTTGTGTCGTATTTTTTGTGGTTCGTATATTTTACGTGTTTGTTCTTTTACGAAAGCAGGCCTCAAACCTGCGCTGTCTGTCTTCGTGGGGCCTATTTCCTTCTTTTTTCTTCTTTATTTTATCTGATTTATCTGGCATTGTTTTACTTGATCGTATTCTGTTTTTGGAATTTTATGCTGTACATGAATCCTGTTGACTCAAGTATACGCTGCTTATGTATGTTTTCCTATTCTCTGCAGTTTTATTTGCCAGGCACGCATCACGATGGATTATATAAAAAATATCCAATCACGTTCTCCCATTTCTCAGCTCTTTTAAATATTATTTGTATGGCTGATTTTTGTGAGGTTAGACACTCTCTATTGTGGAATCTAAAATTGAAAATTGTTGGACAGAAGCATTTCCCTTATAAAGCCACGACATTGTCGACGTCGAATGAGACTACAAACGTTTGGAGTCTAGTAGTAGTGTGTAGCAAAAAAGTAACGCACACTATGCACGTCTCTGCTAATGTATAGGGCGGACCTGGTTCCAACGTTTACGATCAGTCGCGTCATCCGCCTGAAGTGCAACAGTGTGAACTTACCACGTTCTGATTTTAAAATAGGCGGTTTATTGTTCTGATCACCAGCGGCGTCTTCACACATTTTGAAAGGATATATCACACGGTAGGTCAGTGAGAGATTTTGGTCAGCGCTCAGCACTGGTGAGGGATGACATGAGGTAAGTATAGAGCAGCGCTGAAATGTAAGGGCGGCGGAAACGGGAGATCCCCGAGAAAACCCACCGACCAACGTCACCGTCCGACACGATTTCCACGTGCGAAAGTCCGAGGACTGACCTCGTCGGGAATCGAACCCGGATCGCCTTGGTGGGAGGTAAGTGCCCTAACCACTGCGGCAACAGCGGCCGCTACAATATATACGTCGCGCATATCTGCGAAAGTTAACTGGCTCGACAGTAAATACGCACCAGCAGTGTCCGGGAAAGTGACGGGGACAACAAGAAAGTGAACGCGTTGTGTTGGCTGACGGAAGACTGGATAGTCGGGCCATTCTTCTTCGTGCGCTGTTTGCTTTTCCGTACTTCACACTTCAGAATATAAAACACAGCTTTGCGGGTTACATAACAACACACGCTGAGCCATGCCTCGCAGCTTGCTCGGGAGTATCGACAACGAGCGAAGATATTGAAAAACTTTTCTACAGTTTTGTCAAAAACAGTTCTTAAACTATAAGCCTAATTTTTCCAAGACTAAATACACCATGATTTTATGTTATAATTTAATTAAATATATCCTTGTTGATGAAATAACTAGCCAAATCTAAGCATTTTTCCCAGACAAAATTAGACTACGCAGTGAAATAAAGCTTTCTTACAAAACTGCTCTTGTTTAGAAATTTAAAAAAAATTGTCATAAAAGCAGTATAAATGAGGAGTGTTTATATAAAACGATATAAGTGCCAAATAGTAAGTTTTTCAGGAAATGTAAAAATGAATAAAAAAAAAAGGGCTGTCACAAATAATTGTATAGTTCGAATATTGTGTTACACATACATATCTACAGGATTGTATGTGTGAAAAGAACTGTTACAGAAAAATGTTAGGAAAGTGTTACTTTAAATGACACTTGCACCATTCTCCATATCAATAGTTATAGAGTTTTGCCAAGTGCATTCTACGAACGTTTGTTTGAGCTGAACAATGCATTATTGGCACTGATATCACTTCCTACGGTATTAGCAACAGGACAGATAATTCTTCCAATGGAAAACCTCAAAATGTGATTTTCTGGCACATATATCGTTTCCCACAAACTCTCCTCAAATATTTACAAGTAACCCGCTGAAGTTATGTCGGTTTAATCAGAAACGTGATCAAGTTAACTCTATCAGCAGGGTTATATCTAGAAGCCTGCCAGCAATTCTGAGTCTTGTGATGTATGGAACGATTAAAACCCTACTCGGGTTACTGTTGGAAACTTTGTATAGCTGAAATTATGCCCTACTCCTTTCTGCTAACTTCCTGAATAGGCTGCGTTTGTGTGTGAGTGGCTTAGTATGTGAGTGTGTGTATGTGTGAGCGATGCAAAATTATTGGAATGCTAAAGGACGCTGCATACCACGCGCTTAAAATGCATTGCAGTGTGTTCAAAAATACTATTTTACGAGACTATTCCGCGCGTGTCCGTTGTGCCAGTGGACGTAAAGAAAATACACTTCAAACGATGACAAAAGGATAGTAAAAACATTACGACTAGAAACCACGATCTTAAGGCCTTGTTACGGAGTTTTGCAGTGATTTCGAAAATATTTTTTTTATTGCTACCTAATACTCATATCAAAATTTCGCTGCACAGTTTTGACACTTGTATGTTATAATTTGTAGCTGAATTTTTTTGTAGAATTACACTGAAAGGTTTTTTTTTTATTTCATTACCCAAAGTACCACGTTTTTCGTCGTGAAAATAAGCAAAAATGAAGGAAATTATTTTTTTTTTGCTGGCGAGTGGTACATTATTTTAAAAAACGCGTCCACAGTATTGTGCATCGTGTGATTGCACATTGACTCAAATGTTTTCAAAACTTTTGGTTAAAAAATATTTGAGTTATTGGCACCAGTCTGAAAAAAACTCGGGAACAAGCCCTTAAAATGCGTTGCAGTGTTTTCAAAATACTTTTTTTACGGAAGTATTCCACATGTGCCCATTGTGTCGACGGAAAGGCAGCTGGTGTCAGTGTACGATAAGTAAGTACTGTACGTTTCAGACGATTACGGAATAGTAGTTACAAAACGTTGTGTCAATTAGAAAATTCATTTATGTGCCTATCAAAATGGCTAACAGATTTTTCTACGGGATAAACTATTCACGGTATTCGTATAGAACTACTCCATAAAATGCTATGAGGACTTTGCCAGTGCCACTTCTCACCAATAAAAAGATAGGGTCAGCACTGAAAGTGTCAGTCAGGCGAGTGATCTACGATACCACTGCACGCCGTTTTAAGTGTCTTGCGGTAGAGGTGATACCGCACCAGATGAGCCAGTTAACGTCGCCCTTGGTACCGTGCCTCACTCACACTAACACTCGGCCGGTAGGCGGGCGCCTTAATGTGCCTGACTATGTATCGGAGGTAATTTACTGCGTTATACACAATGTCTGTGAACACAGACCGCGTCGCCTATATTCGCGCAGCTCTCAACTGGTTAACAGTGTTTTCGTAGTGATCTCCAGGGGCGTCATTTGGGGCCACAAGGGGGGAGGGTCAAATGCCCCCCCCCCTGGATTTAGAATTTTATGTGTATAAATATATTTTTTGTATTTTTAAATTTAAATAATACTAACTTAAGCACATAAAACTGAAGTTTTATTATTAAAGTATCTAATTTATACATGCTTAATTAATAAAAATAGATGCCACAAGGTCACTATCGCCGGAAAACAAAATCTTGCCCCCCCCCCCTAGAAAAACCGGAAATGACGCCCCTGGTGATCTCGTTTCTAAAATGGACTTTATGAGTGACTCCACACTTATACCTGGGGATGTTTTGTAATAACATATAACACAGCCGGCTTCCATTTTTCTGTTTTACTAATCCGGGTTGTAGTTTTGACTGTTCTTCTGAGGGGACCTGCGAAATTAGCATTATTTTCTGATGTAAGACTTGTCCGTATCTGATCACAATCTATGATGCCATTAGCCATGAGCTTCTGTGTAGTATTAGTATGGGACCTTAAAATTTCGCGTTTTCTTTTCAACACAAGCTAGAATCCAAACAGCAAATAGTTCATATCTCTTCATTAACTGGTAGAGATTGGAAGTTTTCGCGAAAATAATTTAGCCCCAGTTTGTTTCAGTGCCTTACGTGCAGATCTGCAGCTGTGCTTCATGGTTATTGGCAGTCTATCTTTGTGAAGCAACGTCTCTCACTTGGCTGTGCCAATCACAATTAGGTTACGGAAACACCACACGTCTGAGACTTGCGGGAAGGACAAGAAGTCACGTGAGAGTTAAAATATCCAATCGCTGACTATGATTCAGAACTGTAAATGTGCAGATAAGACACTTGAAACAAACTGATGCAAAATTCTTTTCGCGTAAATTTCATGGCCCTGTTCACAGTTATTGAAAGAGAATAGTCGTGCACAGGCGTCACTCATTTGACTCTGCCAGTGAGAATTACTAGAGACCGGAACAATTCCCGGGTTCGCTGACCTGTAGGCTAGCCTCCAAGAATATATGTTTTCTGAAGTATAAATTAAATTAGCTGCTCGCTGACACAGTGGTATGGGGCACGTTAAGATATATTTATTTTTTTTATTGGCTCAGAGACTTCCAGGGAATGTCAAATAAGTCAACGGTCAATTACGAAAGTGACACAAACTTACAATTGCTGGAAATCTAGCGTCTGTGATTAGCGGGTAGATCCCAAAGACGTTAAGAGTTAAAAACAGCCAATCACTGACCATGAAGCAGAGCTGCAGATGTGAACGCGATGCACTGAAACGAAGTGATGTAAAATCTTTTGCGAAATATTCCTGTCGCTATCAATTGGCTCTTGACTTATTTGGCTCCTCCAATAGAGCGCTGAGCTAATAATAAAGAAGCAAGTGCATGGAGGACATATAATGTAGTACTTATATTACTATAGACATGCAAAATTAGCGTTGTCATTTGGTAGCAGACTAAACTTCACTTTCCTATATACATAACAGAGCATAATTTGCAATTCAATGGACGACTTGTAGTACACGCCCTCTGACGTCACACCGCAGGGGAAATACTGTGGGAAACAAAGCTTGTTTACAAACATTCTGATTTGTTAGTAGGTGATGACAGATACCAAAATGTTTGTACATTCCTAGACTTGCACACGAGAGTAAAATATACTAATTTCATTTTCGTGGTTAAGATACGTAAATGCATAAGATCAATGTTTACTTGAAAAAGCGGCAAATTCCAAACAAATAATCAGTTTCCTTGACATAAATCTCATCCGGGACATGTGAAGCCAAACCCCTAAATTAAGGTTACGTTTGGTTACGGTATCCATGGAGGTATGAACTGTATCCCACACCAGACTGAAGTTCCGCCTCTTTTCAAGTCGTCCATTGGCCACGAACTTTTATGTGTCCTTACAGAGATTGGCCTCTCTACTGTGTAAGTATTCTCTGCGGCAAGTCACGACAATATCGGCCAGCGGGAGACGTCGAACGAGCCTATAGTCACTTGGAGTCTTAGTCGGTTGTCAGAAAATAACACGAATTTTGCATGTCTCTACGTATCACTGTGTCAGCGAGCAGTTAGTGAGCAGGTGTTGTCTGCTTGAGTACACATATAAACCTACAGGTCAGTGAGAGAGGTCGAACGAGACTACAACTGTTTGGAGTCTAGACTTCTGTAGGAAAACAACGTACATTTAGCAGGTCTCTATTCATCAGTAGAGAGCCTGAAATGTCGTGGGTTCAGCGACCAGCCGCCTGGACGCCACAGTTCTGTATGCACTTTTTGCTCAGATACGTGTGCATAGGCTGCTGCTCCAGTGAGTGAGGATGTGAACATTTGACAACGTAGCAGAGTAGACCGTGAGTGTTTTATGCAAGTCCACCATTGGTTTAGAGTCCTCAAGGACAAGTTTAATAAACAGTGACCCAAACGAAAAAGTTACCGACATACACACACACGCACACACACACACACACACAAATATATATATATATATATATATATATATATATATATATATATATATATATATATATATATATATATATATGAGTTAGAAATCTAAACTCTGTTCAGTTTAATCCGCGAATTTTCCGTGTCGCTATTAATCGGTCTTCAGAAGTTCTCACTTTACTGTGACTATCCTATATAAGAATATAGTAGGCCTACATGTTATCTGATACAAAGAAAATTATTTCCTCTGTAAGCTCATTGCTACACCAGTCCCATTCCCACGTCGAGCGTACTGTACACTACGCTGGAAGCTAAACGCGGATATAGGTCGTAATATTTTTTTTTCTGTAACTTGCGTTGGTACGCGGCGCGGCTGAGAACCCACCGACACCTGCCAACCCACTTGCAGGCATCGCAGAGGACGACGCAGCCACATATGTTCCAGCTTTTATAGTCGGCGGCTTCTTTCTGACACGATTTTTTTTCCTGAGCGCACTCCCTCGCCGCATATCCCATCTCCGCGGATGACGTCACCGCGACCACATGCCCGCTCGTTCTCACGCACTCGCGCATCTGCAGCCACGCATCTTCGTCCTCCTCCCGCACGCATGCCCGCCATCCACGCATGTGCGCCCTCGCGTCTGCCGCAGCAACAGGCACATGGTTAATACGAGTCAAGAGGAGTTGCTAGACAGATGTTTTCTGCATAATTTATGTTTGCGCGTCGTACACCTAAGTCTCTTTAAGATTACACTATACCCTAGATGTACAAATTCTTGGTTTTTAAGAGGAGTCCTTCGCGGTGTCAAATTTCCACCTTTGACGCGTGGGAACAGCGTATAGATAAGAGCCAGTGTCCCACGCTTGACGAGAAGCATATCGCCTCTATTCGCAGCGCGCCAAACTGGCGTGCAAGGTTTCCCTTGTAGTCTTTTTACTATGGGACTTTAAGCGGTGACCCCAATATTTTATTTTTGAATAGTTTGAAGTAAAGACCAACGCATGCTTCTCGTTTTGCACTTTACGAATTCAGTTAATATTTTCGGAGTTACAACCCGTTTTTAGCCATTTTGAGAGGCCCGAATATCATGTTTCTAACAAGCGTGCTGCATTTTTGAAAAAATAGAATCATAGTTTCAAGTGTGTGTTCTTTTCGTAGGGAAACATAATATGAATAACTTAAGCGGTTTCGAGTAAAAATATATGCGCTTGACACGATGCAACGCCGTCCATGCGCCAGTCGAGGACTCCTCTTAAGTCGTAACATTTGTTTTAGGTTATAAACCAAAAATGAGTTCAGACAAAACCAATTTTATGTATGTATTCTTTAAAATTTCTGCAGCAAAATAGCTTTATGTGTTAAATTCAATTTGTGAACAGTAAGAGAAAAAATTGCGGACTAATTTTTTTCACTCCCTGTTTACAAATCTCATTTAAGAAGTTATGCAAATTTTGCGTAAAAATGTTAAAGTACTCGTACATAAAATTGGTTCTATATGAACACGTTATTTATACTCTAAAACCAATACAACAACTTAAAACCAAGTATTGACATCCTAAAATTCGCCTGGAGTGATTTCAGGAAACCACGGAAAACCAAAATCAGAACGGTTGGAGCCGGAGATCGAACCCGGGTCCTTCCATAAGCGAGTTCAACTTGTTACTGTTTCACCATCTCGTTCAGTACTTTCAGTGGTGACCATATCTTTTTATTGGTGGAGAATTTTAAGCAAAGTCCATTTCATGTTTCTAAAGTAGTTTCAAACGAATTACGTGAGTAGTTTTTCAGATATAACAGGTTGAATAAAGCTGTTTTTAGCCATTTTTAGGGGCTGCGAAATGACTATTCTTATTCACGTGATGCTTTGAAACTACCTTTCCGTAATTGGTTGAAGTGTGTTTTCTTTTCGTGCATTGACATAATGTGCACACGTGGAATCGTTCCGTAAAAAAACGTATTTTTCAACACATCGCAACGTATATTAAACTCGTGGTACGCGGCAACCTTAACAAAGGCCATGGCCGACTCCTCTCCCAGCTCCTGTCATTGTACCAAGTTGTTTGTCACCTTCAATAATAACCTTGCTGTCGACGAGACGTTAATCCCACTACCTTTCCACTGAAAGTGTCAGTCAGGCGAGTGATCTACGATGAGACTGCACGTTGTTTCAGTGTCTTGTGGTAGAGGTGATACCGCGCCAGATGAGCCGGTCAACATCGCCCTTGGCGCCGTGCCTCACTCACACTAACACACAGCCAGTAGGACACGCCTTAAAGAGATTAAGAAAATATGGAACATTGCTAAACATGACATGTTTAGGATTTCGTCGCTCAGTTTCCTGAAGGCAAAATAGGAAAATACATTAAGGGATATGTATATAAATTCTTAGGCTTTCGACACCTACAGTGTCCAGGACGCAGCGAGGTTCGTTTGGGATGGAGGACTTCCATAATTAAATAAGTAACTTAAATTAAATTTCCTAATTTACTACAATATCTGCGAAACACTCTACATTAAGTACACAGCCCTTACGATTTAGACTCTTCTGATCAATATTTACAGTTATTATACATAGGTAATTTAACTAAATGTCTATTTTACTACTATAGCATTTAATTAATAAAAGTATCTGTCTCTCAATCCTCCGATCGCATAAGTCTATATCTAGAAATGTCCCGCATTGCACAGCTACAGTTTAACCTATTCGTCCACTTTCTCACTCACACAACTCCAAGAGTGTCACCGTCATCCACACCTGTGTAGCCTCTCCTCTTCTGCTGGTCCCGCCTCGTTCCTCGATGCCAGGTCCATCGCGAACACTCACCGGCTAAACACCAGAAATACTCTGTCTCTGTTTGCAGTGGGCCGGTGAACGCTAGTCCTGGAGGACAAACAGGTGCCCACCCATTCAGAAGAACCTGTGACGTCAGCCAGGCCCGAGTAGGGGCACAGTCCGCGGCCTCGCCGCCGGGACTGGAGATTTTGAGCAGGAGAGGGGGAGGTGAAATGGCTCATCAGGTTGCTCAGCCCAGTGCCTTCGAGAGTGCTTACTCGTTACAATATAGTTGCAGATCTAATTAGTATGCTATTAGACTACAACAAGTCTGGAAGAGCATGTGTTCTAAGGCTAACTTTTGTTCTTTCAACATGCGCATCATCGCCTCTAAGTGCGAAGTGTTCAACTCGTATGTGTCTTCGCCTTGAGGACTTCTCTCAAACTGGATCACACACGTATATTTTCGAAATTACTAAACGTTTTCTCGCGATCTTCAAGTACGCCAACTTACTGGAAATAAAGTTACAATTTTAATTGTGGATATACTGCTTACGATAGATACAGTCGCAGGAAGTGTTTGTTTCTGTTGTTAGGCTACTAGGAACGCTGGCAAGGGCGTTGTCATATGCAGTGCAGTACGTTAAGAAACTGGAGCGTACAGACATGATCTCTTAAAATAATATTTGTAGGTGACGGGATTTGATAAGACGCAATTCGTAATCTAATTAACTACGGAAGATGTAATCGTATGAGTTATATATATCCCAGATAGCATGTAAGCTTGCGGCAAACCTGCAATTAACTTGATTTAGGCCTGCTATTACAAGCCCTATTTGGTAAGTTTGATAGAAGCATGAGCCAGGCCTATTTTTTACAGTTGTATATTCTGCCTTGTACGAGGCAAGCTTGCTACCAGCTTGCAGCAACCTTGCATCTAGCTTTCCTCGCAAGCTTGCTGCAGGCTTGTCGTGTGGAGACTAGTTAGCTTGATTCAAGCTTGATTCAAGATTATGGCTTGACATGACAAGCTTGATTGAAGCTTGAATTAAACTTATTTTGCTATCAGGGATATATATATATATATATATATATATATATAAAGTAAATATTTGGTCATAATTATACTACTTACTGTATAGTGTTTACAAAAAAATTAGACTTTGAGACGTTTTCAAAAATTTCCTATTTTTATTACTAAAGAAGTATTTTAAAATATTAGTCAAAACTTTTCAATTTATATTATTTATAAATATGCATCAATACTTTCATAATAGGTGATACAGCTTTGCTTCATGGGTATTGACAACTAAATGTCTCTATGCAAAGGCGTCACTAGTTTGAACGTGCCAATTAGAACAAGGTTACATGCACCACCACACAACATTGGTAGCGGGCAGAACACCAAATCGCTGAGAGTTAAAAACATCCAATCATTGAACACGAAGCAAGGCTGCAGGTGTACAGGCAAGGCATTGAAACATATTTCTGCAAAAATCTTTTCGCGATAACTACCAGTCTCTGAACATAACTGACGCTCCCGCGCAGTGTTCAGTTTATGGAGCGGCGGTGTGCAATCAACGAGGATGGCAACATCACGGATGCTGCAAAGTTCCAGCAAGATGCTTCGGTAAACAAATGCTGCCCTTGAATAGTGTTTACTTAAGAATGTGGAAGGTAATTTCATTGTTACGAGGTTCGACGTTCCAAGAAATTACGTTTTACTTTAGCGCAGTGCAGATTTACGAGGCGCAGGTGTGTTTGCGGGGGGGGGGGGGTAAATAAGAACGTTACAGACCTAGCTGATCAAAACCAATTTTCGCTAATGTACGTATTTGAAGTGCTGGTTCGACAAAGCGTAACTAAATAATCGTATAAACTACAAACATTCTTATGTTGTGGGTTACACAACAGAAACAGTGTTCTTTAGTCAACCTGGAACTCTTTCATGAGGTTCAGGAGCCAAGGTGCGATAAGGGCTACAATGAAGTACCGCACCTAGTGCCCATCATTCCTACGTGCAAGGCGCTAAACTGGCTCTCAGTTTCTTCCGTCGTACCGTTGAAACAACGATACTCTTAGCTTGGCTACGCTCTCGATATTTTCGCTTTTTTTTTTTTTTTTTTTTTTAAATTCTGGAAACGGTAAAACCTGTGATTATAGCGCAAATTCTACTTGTCTTGCGCTACAGTAGAGACATTACGATTTGCTGTTTACTTTTGATTTCACCGCAGTCAGTGTATACATTATATGTGTCATTTGCTGGACAGATTGCGACATAATTATGCAATACCATCAGCTCAGTTGCCATGCAGGGTAGGATCCTGAAAAGGGGGGGGGGGCATAGGGGCCATGGTCCCTCCCGAGACTGCTCCAGAATTATAAAACCAAATAAGTGTCAAGTAAAATATTGAAAAGATTATCTCATTCTTTTCCTAGAGTTGTATAAAATCCAACACAGCATTACCAACAAAATCATTTGTTGCAACAATATGGAAACTTAAAAATATACGTAATTAAATTTATGTAACCACAAAGATTTTGACTTTTAAATCATAATTTTCCTTAAACTACTTAAAAGCAGCATTCTGCGTCCTAAAATCCAAATTTTTTCGAGGTAGGACACCTGGAATATCGCTACGTTTAAACGCACAGAACCCTCGAAGATCCAGAGCTGGATCCGCCCATTGTTGCCATGTGTGTAATGTAGCCCAAGCTAATAGAATTTTGGGAGTAAATCGCAGATTTAAATATTTACTCTTAGAATTTAAAAAATTAAAGTAATAAAATTGAGTATGGCGACGGATATCGAGCCTAAAAGCGGCGGCACTGTAAATTTACTGGGGGAAAGTATGAAGTTATGTGCATTACAGGACTCTCGATTAGTTTCACATATGCTTGAACAGATGACTTTGGGATGTAGCTGTGAAAAATACAGTTTTTGGTCATGTTGGACGGCTTGTAAATAGTATTGTTAGGTACAGGAATATTTGGGTTCTGTGACCTTCCATTGTGTTAGGCATTATCGAGCATCGTAGATACTTGTCCTGTATCAGAAGTTAATTTGTATCTTTTTGAGTAAAAAATAACTTGGGTATGTTTTTCTTTGTCGTGATTTGCCGAAAAGAACGTAAACATTGCTCAATACTGGCTGAATAATAAGATAACTACTCTAGTGGTTTCCAGACAAAGTAATTCTTTTTGTAATCGTTACTCTGCCAGGTAATTTCCGAATTGATGTTCGGAGACGACATTGAGACAAATATTTGTTTAAACAACGCTGGGTACGATTTCTTTTCTTTTTTAGTATGTAAGATTGTTTTAAGCTATATTTTATTAATTTTATTTTTAATATAGGGGGTTTTATTAACTTTTATCGGTTTAATGCCATTATGCTTAATAAGGACGGTTTTCAAACAACACAATCATCTATGCCCGTGCTGGTATTCGAACCCAGGACCTCTAGCTCCGTAGGCATGCTACCAACCACGCTACGGAGGGCGGCAGTTATCTTTGAAATAAGTTTCATTAGAACGCAATGGAATAATTTGTTCTTAAAAGTACTTCGCCATATGAAGTGAAGTTGTGACTATGGACTATTTTCTTGTGGTGAGTACAGTTATACCGACGCAAGTCTTAAACAAAATAATCTAAACACTGAAATAAAATAGATAAAAAAAAGTAGAGAATAGGTAGTGAGGAGAAAAGGAAGAGTGAAGAGTTAGGTTCTATGGTTTAAAAAAAGAAGAAGAAAAGAAAGTACGCCGAGAAACATGGAGTGGGAGGTAGAGTAAATCGTAATAACGGGATTGAAGGACTGAGGGTTCTACATAGCTGTACTAGAGCGGAGCATCGGACGACGAGGCGGCGAAAGGGCAGAAAGACGAACGACCGCAATTACCTTGTTAACCGAGATGTTTATGCTCGCCCCTGGTCAGGTATGCAACCCGATTGGCCTGTTTTCCCACCGCCATTAACCTGTCCACGCCTACAACACGTAAACAATTACTTCCTCCTCTGCTCCTGTTGTTATCCTCCTTCGAGATGCATCGGCCGTGATTCGAGAATCCAAGTAGTATGAAAATGGTGGTTCAAGAACAATTTCTAGGTAAAATAATGGAACCTCGTGCAACACGACTGTAATTTTACAATCCCAGGGTAAACAGACTTCTCGGCTGGGATGCAGAGCAGAAGAAAACCTAAAACGGCAGAAGCGAAACTACCTTGTGTAGAAAATTCAAGTGGCACGAACGAGCAATTTGGCTGAAAGTCTAATTTCTGAAGATACGAAACTTAGCATTATCCACGCCATAATATCGTTTTAATTATGCAGCGAGCATCTTAAAAATTCATTGGTATAAATAATAAAATATACAGTTAATGAAACAATAATAGTCAGGATAAATTAGCTTTCTGTTCGCGACTAGATTTGGACTATGGCTCTTCACAAGTTCGGAACTTGACATATATAACTTCTCTTTAATTTAAAAGACAGAAAAATGCGTAACTAAAACAGTAGTATGCTACATATTGTTATTACACTACGTGTTCCCGCCTCTTTGTGGATGAGAGAAGACCGGGTTGAAGGTTGGGCCTGCTGCTCAACTAGCAAGATATGCCTGTCGCCTATCCAGCTCGAAGAATGGATGAGGTAAGGGTAGATGAGTGTGGAGCAGCGATGGAATTTGAAAGGCTTGAGAAATGGGAGCTCCCCGAAAAAACCCGCCTGCCACACGTTTACCACATACGAACATTTTGGGGCCGAGTCCTCCGGGGACCGAACCCAGATCGCCTAGATGGATGGTGAGAGGTCTTACCCCTCGGCTACCGTGAATCCAGTAGTATGTATTGCAAATTCTTAAATTTTGGGATTTTCGGTGCCTACTGGGAATTGAGCCCGATCCTCTTTGGTAAATGCCAGTTTCGTAACCTGTAGACGGTACTAGAGCTACTACTTGACTATAAATGAATATATTAAAATAATTTTAAAAATAACTTATTTGTGCAAAGTTCTTACGCTAGGGGAAATTCTGGAATAAACGCTTGTGTTTATATTCTCCAGGAAACTAAACAACGTTCTTCGAATACAATCTTTACATGAAATGTACTAAATGTGTGCATGTGTTTGTATAATTTTTTTGCTTACCCATTTTCATTTGTAGAGATGATGAATGGAGATGATGATAAGGGACCCTTGTTTTTCTCAAAAAGAATTTTTCCCCACTTTGTTTCGGTGCCTTACGTGCACTTCTGCAGTTCTGATTCGTGGTGGATATTTTAACTGTCACGAGCCTTGGGATTCTACCGGCAAATCACAGACGTGTGCTGTTGACGGAACGTTATTGTAATTGGTTCAGTCAAATGAGATATGGCTCTTCACATAGACACATTGCCAATAACCATGAAGCCAAATTACAGATGTGCACGTGAGGCACTGGAACAAACTGGGGCAAAATCCTTTTCGCGAGAAGTTCGTGGACCTAGTTATAAGACGTTCAGTGATGATACCATTATTTTTTGGGCTAACATTAAAGGTAAGTGTGAACTGTATCTTTTCTTTTTCAATTTTCGTCAAATTCCGGAAAAATACCCAATTTTCCACCGCGAGAAAATAAGCATTAAAGCCCAGTGGAGGATCTTAAATGATTACACACGCACGTAATCTTCCTTTAAATGCTATTACTAAGCAGATATTACTGATGTACTTGTACAGTTTTCGAATAAACTTGCGAGGCTGCCGAAGCTCTGCACGCCGCTCGGTGGTCTGCGGACAGACGAACACCTTAAGTTATATCCAACCTTGTCCAACCTACAGTACACAGCAGTGTCAAATAAGTGAGTGTATTTTTTTTCGGCCACCAAATGGCTGAAATAGTCAAAAGATATATTTGTCGGCTCGAACCAGAACGTTTCTCTCGGTACTACCAGTGCTTCAAGAATTGGCCCGCTTCAGGCAACTTGTGCGAGGCACGGCGAGCTGATTGGATATTCGCCGCAGGAGCCTCATGGTTCTGTACGCGACGGAATGCCGCCTGTCGTGCGACCAGCGAGCCAGCCACTTATTTACCTGTTGTTGGAGCGTTGCAAAACAAATGCCGCTCGTTTTGGCTGTGCGAATATTCTCTGTTGACATTCGAGGAGGGGGAGGGACGCTCTCGTGTCCTCGAGAACGGTTAGGGGATGGAGGGGACAACGAGAAAAGAATAGTGAGGCTTGACTTGATGTAGTCTTTTGGACATAATCCATTGCGATGCAGATATCTGTTAAACTATCTAAAATTTTGTTTTCTTTGATAGACCTCGGCATGACAATGGAGTGTGTCAAAAAAACTACATCCAGTCGTGCACTCGCATTGCACAATTCTTTCAAAGATCGTATAGGGAAGCTTGATAGAGTTAAGATTCGCGTTTAGAAAAATAGAAAATTCTCGTGTAGAATGGCCGAAAAGTAAAATGCCCATTTGAACTACAAATAACATATTAAATAATCGTACCAAAACTGAAATGTATATAGCTATTTACTACGTACAGTGAAGATTTTATTTGTGAAAAAGAACATTAGGTGTACATATGTCAACAATTTACGTTTTGATAGTGACGAATCCGTATCACAACATGTAAAGTTTGCGGATTGCAATGTTAATGTTGTCTTTGAGGGCAACAGGTGTCCGTGGTTACTCCTGTAGAAGAAAAAGGTCAAGGGGCTGTGAGATACGTCATCAGTTATCTATTTTATATATATATATATATATATATATATATATATATATATATATATATATATATATATATATATATATGTATACGTACGTACATACATACAACCATACATACATTCATACATACATACAATACATAGGCCTATATGTATAGGTGTGTGTGTGTGTGTGTGTGTGTGTGTATATATATATATATATATATATATATATATATAGGCGTTCTTGAAAAGTCGCCAACAGGAATTAGGTAGAGGTTTGCTTAGTCACGTAACCATGTTTTCTACATCACCAAGTTATTCTAAAAGCTTGAAAGCAACTGAGGGTTTTAAAGATGGCGGGAGCTCAGAACTACTCTTCATATTTCGTACAGTTAATAATTTTTTTTTTAAGTTGACGACAGCTGCACAGTTTTTATGTTATTTTTCAGGGCGTCCAAGTTGGAAAAATCGTAATTTTTAATATGCATTAAACTAGGTTAGTTACTTGGAAGTACATTTTACTCTTTCAAAATAGTAATTGAGCCAGTTTTTCCATAGTGGCGTTTCAACGTCAGAATTCGCATAATTTTCGTTCTTATAATGAACGTAATGGAATGAAAGCATTCACGCTGAGACTAATTTCATGGGTTACTGCTTAACGTATTTATTTTAAGAATAAATTTGTACAAGTAGTAAATAATTTCAGCAATTTTCTTAAACTACGTAAATATTTGTGTACTCAGGTAGACAAGAGCTTCTCATTGGCTGCTCGCTGTCACAGTTATACTACATGACTAGGTGTGCATTTAGTTGCTTCTTTTGAATTATTATTATCTTGGCGCAGTTCAATATGTGTCGAATAAGTCAAGAACCAATATCTAAAATGACACATATTTACAGTCATTTGAATCCTTGCTCGTGACCACGAGAAAACGTGGATTTTTCAGGCCCCTAAATATTTAAAATCACTCAGTTACCGATGTGGTAATTACCTAATGTGTAAATAAATGGTCACGAAATATTTTAGAATGAACAATTTACCTTAGTGATGATCCATCAACACGCTAAATTCAACAGTTCTTCGTGTGTCCAGCCGATGTTCGTGTCTTGCTACGACCTGTCCGGATGCCATGTTACTGCGCCACACCTAGTTCCGTGACTCGACAGCTGAATGCACGCCACTAGTTCAAGGTCACGAAGGGCGTGTCATATGGGCGTTAAGTTCTGTCTCGCCAACAAAACCAGGCCCACGAATTCACTACGTCGACCCTTGCGAGGTGTAGTTAGTGTCACTGAATTTTGTGAAAGAATTTTGTACCAACTTGCGTCGATGCCATGTGTGCACCTTTGCGTGGCTACACTGTAAAAAAAAATTAAGGTAAATTTACTCTACATGTAATGGAAGCTAATTACCTCTACAAGTGAGGGAAAATTACTCAACACATGTCAAGGAAAGTTACTCAACTGTTAATGTACTTTTTCATTACATATTGGCGCAGTCCACTAGGACAATTTGACATAACGCGCGAGCGAAATTTCCCGAGTGGTTTGTGTGGCGAATACACTACCTTGCGGAAATTTCCACACATATTCGGAAATCAGATTTCCCTCTCAAGGTTTGGGAATATTACCATACATATGATGAGTAATATTACTAACTATTTTTACAGTGTATTTTATGGTCAATGATGGGATATTTTAACTCTCAATGTCTTCTGGTTCTTGCCGCAAATAATGGACGAGTGGTGTTGCAGTAATGATATTCTCATTGGCTCATCTATGCACAAAGACACTCTGCCAATAAGCATGAAGCAGACCTGCAGATATACTCGTAGGGCATAGTGAAACAAGTTGGTTAAAAATTCTTTTCATCATAATTCAGTAGCTCTGGGTATAGTCTATTCCAAACCGAGTGCATGCTTTTTGACAGTTCGCTGTCCATCATATTGTGAGATTTGTTTGTTTCACCAACTCATCAACTCATTATAGGTTAGGTTAAAAACCAAGAATATATTCTTAGAACCACTGATTTTCAGTGAAAAGAATTTCGTACCAATTTGTTTCCGTGTCTTTGTCTGCACATCTGCAGTTTCGCTTCTTGGTACGTGGTTGGATGTCTTCAACTCTTAGGGCCGATATTATAAACCTCTTTCGAATGACAACAAACTGCTATCTCCATAGAGAAAGCATTGGTGAGCAGTTGGTTGTCATTCGAAAGATACGGCCCTTAGGACCGTATCTATAAACGGCTTTCGAATGACAACCAACTATTCACCAATGCTTTCTCTATGGGGATAGCAGTTGGTTGTCATTCGAAAGGTTTATAGATACGGCCCTTAGTGCTTTGCAGTTGTACCCACAAACCGCTATCGTCTTATTCCGATTGGTACAGTAGAATAAGTTACACCTCTGCACAAATACAAACTGTCGACAACTAACTGCCACTCTGACAGACGAAGGCTTTGACGACTGCAAGCCAGTAATAAATAGGAAGGAAATACAGGATGTCCATAAATTATATTTACAACTTTAGACTTTAATAACTTTAAAACTATACAAGGTAACAGCAAACGGTTTTCAACATGCGGCATGATAACTCATAAAGATTTTTTTTACGTCCCGTTCCAAGACTGACACAAAAAAATGACTTGAAAAAAATCATTTGTTTCTCCGATGAGTCAACTTTTCAAGTGTCAGGCAAACCGAATCGTCATAATGTTCGTATGTAGGGATCAGAACCTCCTCGTGTGACACGTGAAATGGAAAAAAAAAAAAAGACAGGGTATTTCGTGGCATTATCACGTGCGGCAAGCTTGCACTACTTGAAGCCTACGTATAGCGACCTGCAGACATCGCGTTGTTATCAGACAGCAGACTGGGCTCTGAGTTACTGTTGGCTCAACTGACTAGTGCTATTGGCGCGCCTGAAAGACTTTGCCATCTAATGATATAACTCCCTGCCGTGCTGATACACAACGATATGAAGTGTGTTCGGGTGAGTGTTGGCATGTGGATTCTTGACCTCACGTGAAATTTGCTCTTCTCTACCTTTGGATAATCGATAGAGATGATGGTTTATCGCGGGAAAACTTGACTGTTTGCTGGATTTCAACACACGTTCAGCTTACCAGAAGATTACTGGCTTTTGTTTGTACGTGTAGCTGATACCCTATTTTACTGAGCCAATAAGAATCTCGATATTTGATTACTGTTATTGGTCTGTAAACATCTACGTTGTGCAGATTTATATAACCGAATCATATGTGTGGCAGTTAACTACAGAGTTTTCAAAGGCATGTTCACAAAAAACATTTTCGCGATATACCATCATCTCTAATAATCGACAGGGACACGGAAAATTCGCGTTTTCTTTTGGGCACAAGCTAGAATTCAAACAACTGTCAGATCGGGAATCTTTCACAGTTGGACAGTGACTTATTCGAAACCTCTTGGAGAATCGTATATTTCGCGAGTTCAACAACCTGCAGGCTGGACTCCACAGTTCTGTGAACAATCTGTCCTCAGCTACTCGTTCATTGGTTATTGCTCCAGCGAGTGAGCATGTGAACATTGACCAGTGGCGGCTCGTGGGTTGTCGCCAGGTGGGGCTGCAGATAGTCGGAACTGTACACTCTTGACGAACGCGCCGTAGACCAACGACCATGAAATATTTGCCAGCTACTAGATGTTTTGTGACCACTCAGTAGTAAGTGGCACCTGCACATCAGCGTGTCAGTGGCTGTAGAGTCAACCAGCGCACAACCCTGTACAACCCTTGTCAGCTGCAGCCCCACCTAACAACAACCCACGAGCCGCCACTGCGTTTGACAATGCAGCAGAGTAGTCCGTGAGTGTTTTATGCAGGTCCATTGGTTCCGAGTCCTCAAAGGACAAGTTTAATAAACAATTACCCAATCGAAAAAGTTACCAACATATAAATGAGTTAGAAATCCAAACTCTCCTCAATTGAATACACGAAATTTACGGCTCTCTAATATTAACGAAGCTATTATATACAGACTCAGTCATATGGTATCACTGTGTCTGCGAGCAGCCAATGAACATCTGCTGTTTACTTTGGGGTCACAAACATTCCTGGAAGCTAACCTAAAGGTCAGCGAATGCACGAATTTTTCCGCTCTCTAACAATCGATTGTCACCTATGCGTATAGGACTAAGAAATCTAGGCTGTCGTCAGATGAATCCCTAAAACCTCTAATGTTTTCAGAAATGTATTCGTAGGAATAGAATAATTTCGCGATTTCATTGACCTACAGGTTATACTTCGCTGTACTACGCATCCTTGAACATAACATGTCTGTACATTGTCTGTTGCAGATGTTTCGTTGAGTAGACAAGGCTACTGCAGTTACACTCGAGAACTAAAAACACAATTTTGGTTCTTGTCTTCTTCGCAGGCTTGCAATTGTTTTAGACATCTCCAAGGCATGTGTTATTGATTTCGATAAAATTTATAAAATGACAGAAATGTTCATGTAAAATTTTTCTTGAGCTGACATCTATCCGCGAAATTTTCATGTCCATATTAATCCATGAGAGTGTAATTAACGGTTAGTGAAGTCTTGGAGTTCTACTGGAAAACCACAGACCTATGGTGTCACATTAAGGGGCCTCCCTAGATAAGCAGTGTTTGTGTGTGTGAGGCAGGAGCAGTAAGGTTGCTGTTGACCGACGTATGTAATGTATTATCGCCTCTCCGTGCAAGCCACTCAGCTGGCGTGTAGTGCTGTACTATTATCCTCTTTCCTATGGGACTTTAAGCGGTGACCACATTATTTTATTTGAGACCAGCGCAGTTCGAAGTCTAACGCTTGTTTCTATAGTTGTGTTTTTCGAGACTGCTTGTCAATTTTCCAAATACGGCAGTCTGGAAAACCCATTTTTGGCAATTTTAAGGCGCTCAAAAATTATATTTCTAGTAAACGCGCCGAATTATTAAAACTATGGCGACGTAGTTTGAAGTGTGTGTTCTTTTCGTAGATATACAAACATAATGTTCGTTAAATAGTTTCGTCAGAAAAGGAATAGTCGTAATTCACTGCAACGCATTTGAAGCGCAGGTTGGGAGGTCCCTTAAGGCCGCGACCTTTCATTTATTTCAGGTAATTGCAAATATCTAAATTATTTTTCAACCAAATGCTTTGAAAATTTTTTTGAATGTTAACAGTAATACGATGCATAATTCGCATAGAGAGTTTTTTAAAAAATGTATAGTTTGTCAGTAAAAAATTATTTTGTTTCATTTTGGCTTACTTTCGCAACAAAATTTTTGATATTTTAGAGGGGAAAATCTACAAATCTGTTTGGTGTATTGCAACAGAAAAATTCAGATGCAAACAATGATATATAAGTGTTAAAACTGCCAGAATACATTTTTGATATATGTATCAGGTTGTGTTTCAAAAAATATTTTCGAAATCACTGCGAAATGAAAGAAATGCTATTCAGACATCACTAATGTGCGATGAGTAGTTTTAGAATAATCTCGAAACGAGCAAGGCTTTGCAGCTGTTCTAAGGCATGTGAAAGACCAAATAAATAAAAATAAATAACAGGGGAAAAAAAGGTTCGCCTATTACTAACAGAGGAGAAACCTATGTATCAAGTAGGTATACTTAGGGGCGGTGGTTTTCGCGAAAATATTTTTGCACCACTTTGTTTCAGTGCCTTACGTGCGCACCTGCATCTCTGCTATATGGTCAGTGATTGGATGCCGTAATATACAACGTCTGGCGGTTAAACCCGCAAATCACAGACGTGTTGCGTCACAGTTATCCATTAACTGATTGGCACAGTCAAATGAATAACGACTCTGCACAAAAACACTCTGCCAATAATCACGAAGTTGAGCTGCAGGTGTGCACGTTAGACACTGAAACAAAGTGGGGCAAAAATCTTTTCGCGAAAACTACCGGGCCCTACATATACTGTACTTTCATTGGGCGTTATTGTTGGGCAGCGAGCTGGATTCTCATTGATATGAGCAAATACCAATCTATCTACAAATTAAACACTCAATACACTGGTCCCAGTCAATTCGGTGCCTACAGTTCCGGTCATAGGTTTTATACACGTGCAACGCGTCCACGATAATATACAAGACAACTAAACCGGTTAAACGTGGACCCAACCCAGCTGATAACTTTGGAATGACACTGTGCACGTGTTGTGGCTCGCCCGTACACGGTGAATAAACATGCACGGGTTATACCCACGGGGCCGCCGAGGGTGGGGCTTCGAGTCATGTGAACCCATGACCTTCCCAAGGTCACCAGCCCGCATGTGCCGCTGCTGAATGATTACACTGCCCCATATAGCGTGGTCTCCCCTCCCCCCTTTTTCCTTTCCCTACCCACCAAGCGAGTAGACTTTCGTGCAACAGCGATGCAACTCACACAATTAATTAATTTGCATCGTCCCATAATTGGGTCCGTCGAGTGAGCGTACATTTATTCTGTTTGTAACGTACGCGTCCCTATAACATTCTCCGATCGTGATGTAAGTTTGGTGAGTTATTCTTGCGCCTGCGAAAGTTTCTAACAAAAATCTACAGGTACTTAATGAGAGTTGGTGGGTGAGGAGGGGGGGGAGATTAAACGGGAAAGGGGTGGGAGCAGAACTGGTTGCCCAAAAATTTAGTAAATTAATTTTCTTCTTCATAATGTTTCTAAAACGGTTACAAAACACCCTTAACATAATCTAGCACCACATAAATTTTTAAAAAATATTTTAATTCAGCAAATTGTTTTATAAATGAAAATCTTTGTGCTGATATAAAATAATTAGATACACTCCTTAAATTCTGATTCCACACTTGAAAGAAACACTCTGCAATAATTTTACAGAATTACAAACTAAATAGCAAAAAAATATATATATTTTAAAAACTATGAAGTTTTTTTATTATTACGTAAACAATTAATTTATTATCTATTGTATAAATTACTCTTCTATATATTGTTACAACAGAAAATCGTGGAACAATGATTGTGTTGTAAATGTTGTGTTGTCTTTTATACAGCTCGAGAAAAAGTTTTAGGCAATATTTTTCAGTATTTTACTTGGCATTTATTTGGTTTAATTTTCTTTGATGCTGTCTTGGTAGGGGCTTTGGCCCCTGTGCCTCCCCCCACTGGATTCGCCAATGTTTCACTGTAATTTCTGTGAAAAGGACGACCGCTGTTCAAAGCGCCTCTGGCGACATCCAGCCAGTGACAAATACGGAAAAAAATCTTGAGGTCATCAAGTACAACCATGGATATTCGGCAGGGAGATATGTTTTTCGCGAAACGATTTTTGCAGAAGCTACTCTCCAATACCTTATTAAGGTGGTTCAGTTTAAAGTGAGCACTCAAGAAAGCCCTGTTAAATTTCTATTTCCAGTCAGTTCGTATCTTCCGGCGCGTAACGTCTAACGACGGGACATGCCTAACATCTCTGGAGACGCCACTCTATGTTTGCGCGTGTGAGATAAATTATGCCGTCGATAAGAACCTCTATCGTTTGACACAACAACTGTATTAATTATATAAAATATAAATATGTCGATTTTTATTGATTTTATTTCAACTGTGTCACATTTAAATACGAAAATACACACTGAAAACAATACTTATTAGTCACTACAAAGTGTTTTGTCATTACGGACCTTAACAATTTCTTTTTCTGGTGACTACTAAAACTTTTTGCTGTCCCCAATAAAGTTTTGCAGTGACTACCAAAAAATTTTGTAACCACTGCAAAAATATTTCGTGAAGTCTATATTGACAAAACATTTTGCAGTCACCACAAAACAGTCTTTTTTTTCTGTGCATGGAACTATATTCGGTTAATTTGTTGCCAACCATACACGCAGTAAGGCAACTCTAGTTAATGTTGAATTAGGGTAAACCTACCCTACTTCGTGATACTAAAGACTTCGAACTTCAGTAACAGAAACATGTTTAACATTTTAATTGTGATATTATATTTGATACAGTGGTCACTTATTGCCGGAACTGTACATGCCTGCTCTCTGTTGGCGACCTAGTGAACTCGGTGTACAGAGCCTTCCCAATGTTGTGAAGCCCTCAACGTGGTTTATCACGATATTATGTTATATCACGATATATGGTCAGTTTACCCTATATATAGTAACAAATAGTGATATTTAAGGTTAGTACTCACTTTATTCCGAGCGGTCTATATAATGTCTGTTAATATCCTTTGGTTGTTGGAAGAGACCCGGAAATTTCAATTTCAACGTCCTGCCTTCTAGACTTCACTGTCCTATGTACACTCTGTCCTCAGATATTTGTACATTGTCTGCTGCTCCAGTGAGTGATATCATAGTAGTTGGTGAGTATTCTCGTGTAGTTTTGTTATTGGTTCAGAGTCCTCAAGTGCAAGTTTAATAAATAGTGACCCAAACGCTAGAACCGTGAGTTTATGGCGAACATATGTTTGCATAATTAGGTTCCAGTGTTCATTTACGCGCCTCTGCTTCATGGTCTGTGATTGGACGTTTAACTCTCATTTGCTTAGTGGTTCTACTGACAAATCACAGACGCATAGTGCCACAATAACCTTATTGTTAGAGGTACGTCAATTTCGCGGCTTCATCTGGCAGCAGCCTAGACTTGTCAGTCCTATACACCCACTGGTCACAATCGATTATCTATTGGCTTATAACCGTACAAGCAGGTAGCAAGCTATAGCCCTTCGCATTGTTTCCTTATTTACTACTGGCTTGCAGTAGTCAAACGCGTTTCGTAACAGCCACCAGCAAGTCACAGACATGACAATGAAGTATACATAATTGGCGTTCAACCTGACCTGGAATATAGCTGCGAAATTTACGTACCTCTACTTATTGTTATTGGTTCAGTCAAATGAGAGACGTGTCACAGCAAACACGCCGCCAATAACCATGAAGCAGAACTGCCGACGGGGAAGGGAAGCAATTAAACAAATTGGTTGTAAACGTTTTACACGTCAAACTCGTCACTTTAATCGCGAATGTAACTCAAACAAACACGACTTCCAAATATAACTTGTCTTCAGGGTCTTCAGTTATTGGTAGAGACCTGGAAAATTCGTGTTCTCGTCTGGGGCCAAGCTAGATTTCAAATACCTGTAAGTTCGTGTCACTTTCGCTATTGGTGTATTACTTATTTGACACCTCCTGTAGAGAGCGGAGCCAGTAATAAAGAAGCAACTGAATGCAGGCCCAATAAAATGAAACAACCAAGTCAGCGAGCAGATAATGAGCAGCTGTCACCTGCTTCAGTACTCAGATATTCTTGGAGACTAGCCAACAGGTCAGTGAACCCGTGAATTTTTCCGGTCTCTAGTTATTGGTAGAGACGATGACAGATTTTGAAAATGTTTTGTGTCAACGTACTCTGGAAAACGCTGTAGTTTCTTGCAATGTGTATGATTACGTGATATACGTCTGACTCAACATAGCTTTCTGCAGACCAATAACAGGCATCACATATTGCAATATGGGATTCTTATTGGCTCAGTCAAATAGGGTAGCAGCTCCTCGTACATGTGAAAGCCAGTAAGCTTCTTGTTAAAACCCAACAAAAAGTCAAATTTTCCCTCGATTTAGGGACAGGAAAATTTCGCGAATTCAATGACCTGTATATTAGAATCAACTTTCCTGTGCATATTCAAGCAATGGCCACTTGTCCACTAGTTGCTACTCAGTGGAACAGCAGACAATGAACGAATAGACGGATTCTAGCTTTTATGTCATTGAATTCGTGAAATTTCCTGTCCCTAAACATCATCTCTAGTTATGGATACTGCCACTGATTTTTGGTGAAATTAATTTTGCAATATTTATTCAAACGGCATCTACGAATGTCAGCACGGTGACGGTACAGGTTTTAAAAAAATACGTATAGTGAGAATGGTGACACAAGAAACAAATTATAGACGCACCCCTCCATTTTTTCTCCATCTTCTCCAATGTCGCAGCCTCCTGAGGAACGCTCGAGGATGAGAGACGTCTGGTCGTCTATGTGCACCAGTGAAACAGGTCCCAACAAACAGCGACACGGTGTTAGGACAAGATGTCAGGCAGCGGGACGAATGTATCAGTCGTCCTTCTCTCTACCTGAGCTGTTCATCATTTCCCTCTACGCTCTTCTGGTGTGTCGTCTGCCTCCTCAGGAACGTGAGGCGTCCAGTTGCCACGATAGCTAAGAACACAGATTTATGGCGGGAGAAGTAGACCGCTTGCTAATCTTCAATCTAACGTGTTATGTCTAGAGAGAAAGAAAGAGAAAAGCGATAGAACGTGTATGTGTAATGGAGAGAACATAGAGAAAGAGAGAGAGGTAAGAGAGAGATATTCATCCCGGAAAAAGTTACTAGTCTCTAATGTCATATAGACGCCGCGATTGGCGCAGCGGCAGGACCGCGGTGGCCGAATGATCAGACCATTCGCCTCCCACCAAAGCGATACGGATTCGATTCCCAGCGGGGTAGAGCCCGGATTTTTGTATGCCGACCTCCCATAGCTCAGTTGGTTGAGCGGCTGACTTTGGTGAAAAGGGTTGTGGGTTCGATTCATAGGTCTGGCTGGGTGCAAAATTTGTGTTAGTCCGTTCGAGTAGTTTCAATTGTCAATGTAAAAAGAAACTTCCACAACTGGGGAATTGTCTAATTATTAAGTTGTAAACAAGGGAATGTAAAAAAAAAAAAAGTTGCTAGAGGACTAGCCTCTCACCAAAGCGATCCGGGTTTGATTCCCGACATGATCGATCCCCGAATTTTCGCATGTGGAAATCATGTCGGACGATGCTACTCATGCTCACGCCAGTGCTAAAGACCTAGATGTTTAGTGCTGATCGAAATACATTTTAATGTTATAGAGCCACGGTTTTGTGGGGAAAATGTTTGCACCATGTCCAATGCCGTATGTGAACACGTGCAGGTCTGTTTCAGGGTCAGTGATTGTCTTCTGTAACGTTTACTTTTCTTGTGGTTAGGGCCATGAACTTTTAGCGAATAGAATTTTGTCTCGGTTTGTTGCACTGCCGTACGTGCACATCTGCATCTTTGCTTCATGGTTATTGGCAGCGTGTCTTTGTGAAATGACATCTCTCATATGACTACACCAATCAGAATAAGATTACTACAACACGTCTGTGATTTGTGGATAGGACCGCAAGGCACGTGAGAGTTAAAACATACAATCACTGACTACTTAGCAGAATTGCAGATGTGCACGTAAGGCACTGTAACAAACTGGAACAAAATTCTTTTCGCGGAAAGTTCACAGCACTACTTGTGGTTCTACTACACAGACTATGTCACAATACCCTTGTTCTGATTGGCACAATCAAAATGAGAGACGCCTCTACAAATGTGCATATAAGGCAATGAAACAAAGAGGGGCCAAAATATTTTCACGGAAATTAGTTGTCCATACTTACGTACAAAAATCTAAGTCAGTAACGGGATTTGTTTACTATTGGCTTCTTGGGATCTTGTGTTGTGGCAGTAACCGCCTCATAAATAAACGCTGTTAATAACCATGAAGCAAAAATCAGTTTTCTCTAACTACAGTTAACTCTTTTGCAAGCGTCCGTCGTCTCGTAACTCACATTTTGCGAAGAAATTTTGGAGAACATCAACTTGGAGAAACTGTAAATTTAATTTCCTCCGGCTACTGCTGCTACTAGTATGGATTCAGATTTTCGTGAAACAATTTCGGTGTTCCACTTCAATGATTAAATGGTTATAACTGTTACTCATCTTGGGAAAGGGAGGTTATCTTCCTGCGAGTTACAGTCGTTTCGTGTCACAGTAATCGTATTTTGATTAGCCAAGTTAAATGACGTTACAAAACTCTTCTCACAGAGACACCCAGAAAGCTGTTAATATGCATGTAAATTAGTTAAATGTATAGCGTACATATTTTTCGAAATTTGGTTGTCTTGTCTACTGTATCACAATTTGTCAGAGATTGTACGGAACTTGTTGTCCACGAATAGTACAAGTAATGCAGTTTTGCATCAAAACTCCTTTAATATCACTTCCTCAACTTTAGGTACAATGGCGTAATAGTTGCTGGCAGTTGGCGAAGAGTGGTTGTCTTCCAAGGCAAACTCTATTACAACCTGACTACACACTTGTAGTACGTGGCATTACTACATTTAGCAATCACACCCAGTTAAGATAAGTTTCTGAGAACTAGGACCATTACTTGAGGATTCACTCTACGTCTTTTGCACACTAATGACTCGAGAGTCTGCCAGTCTGATGTTCCACACACAACTCAGAGTCGTGTATAGACATTTCTAAGCCGAGTATGCTCTGGAATACTCCAGGCTTCATCACTGGTTCCCGGTAATTCTCCTTCATTACCTAAAATTCCTGCTGTACCAGTGCTGTCCCCTGACATTGAAAGACTTGTAAAAGGCTATAAACCACGAAATTGCCACCACTCCTTCCAAAACTACCCACGGGCAATAGAAAGAAATGTACCGTAGATAGAAACTCTAGTCGGGTGCGAAGAGAATGTTCAAATCATCCTAGTCTCTGATCGTTATTTCTTAGCGATGAAGAAGCTTCCCGGGAAAAATGACGTCATCATTCTGTAGAGTGATGGAGGGACAACGGACAGTCTCTATCCTCGCTGTTAATGCTGAGTCATCGCCTCCTGGATGGACAAGTTCTGCAGTGCTGCTAGGGGCGCGGTGGGTGGTTGACACAAGAGTTTTAAATTAGCACCTGCAGCAGGATGACGGCGACGTGACCTGACGTCAGCGCTTCATGTAAGGCAAGTTGAAGTCGCCAAGTGGTCGCTGCAGCATACAGTAGATCAGGATCCACGACACCGTAACTGACTCCAGGTGGTGGGTGACCGTTGAGGAGTCACTCCCCCCTGAAGAGTCAACCATGAAGACCAGTGGGGAAGTATTACTGTTGCTGGGCACGTCTTTTAGGTAGATATGTGTACATTTCACGTCATTATTTTGCGTCTAGCTACTCATTCAGCCATAGCGTAGTCTACGCCAGCTGTTCCCATCCAGTGCACCACGAAGCCCTAAGGGCTCCGCGGCCAGATTTTGACAGTATTATGTGGTAACTGAGAACAGATATAGTGTTTATTTTAAAACTAAAGTTTGATTCTGTAGATGTGCCGAATTGTTTATTTTTCATATTTCGATATTTCTTTGCTTCGCGTTCCTTTGCAACCTCACCTCCGAGTAATGCCTCAAAATATCATTTATTTGTTGAATGGGCCAGTTTCTTCAGTCTATGTTAAATGATTAACGGAGGTTGGTGAAACCGGACCAATAGTGTACTGTGGTAGGCCTAAACAATTGGCTCCATCATATAAGTTGATTATATAAAAGGCCTCCGCGAACCTAAACTATTGGGAACCTCTACTACGCTATTACTACAGGGGGCGATTAAATATCGCCTTGTATGGGTGCAACGCAAAATTTGCACCTGCGTTGCGTCTGGTTGCTCTGCATTGGAATAATATACTCACGTAATGCCATAGAAGAAGCATTTAACTTGCTCTGCACTTGCGTTGTGCTGCGTTGGTGAAAATAGCAGTTGGCGATATTTAATCGGCCCCCTGGTCAGAACACAGAAATAAGCCATTTCTCCAGCTTCCCAATGTGGACCGGGTTGCAAGGTTCGTGCCTTACCCGCTAGTTGTCTCACCGCTGTACTTTTATGACTGTTTCGCAATTGTTTAGACTTATTTACACTCCTTATTGTATAGGCTATTTGTGTTGTCTTTTTTAATTGTTTAAATCTCTATCTTCGATACGTTACGCTTTTTAAATGCTTGAATTAAGGCCATGATCTCGTGTTTCTGCTGTTTTTGCGATGATTTAAGCGTGAACGAGAACACATATCAAAAATCTGTCTGGCAGTTTTGTTTAATATGTATTTTGCCGTGATAGCTAATTTTTTTTTAAACAGGAAGTTGTACGGTTTCGACTAAAACATCAATTAACCAGAATTTCGTTACTTACATAATTAGCTAAAACCACAGTACTTACTGCCTTGAAAAAAAGTCAGCCAACATGGAACAGACGATTTTAAACGAAAGTGCAAAATAGATTTTTCATATCTGCTCTCGTTTAGGCGTGAAATAATAATAATTTTGTTTAAAAAATATAAATGTTGTAAAATGTTCGTACTACGTAGCTTATTTTTTTCAAAACATAAGTTTTTCTAATTGTGGCTAGCTATTGACTTTTATCAAATTTAATTAAGTCGATAATTAGCCTAAATTATAGAAACTTATGTTTTGAAAAATTAGGCTTAATAACACAAACTATTCCCAACAATTCTACGTAACGGTTTTGCTATCTTCTCACGTCCAGGATTTAAAAATTAAACTCGCTAAAACAGTGTCACTTGTTTCATTGCCTATTATACTAGTAAGTACAGAGAAGCATACTCTAGCGGCTATTCTTGGAACTATGCCGTTAGGAAGAGTTCTCGAAGCACGTGTCCCGTCCTGCAGTAACAGCATAGGCAGCGCCCAAACACTCTCTGTGGTGTTATTGACTCTCTAGCGTTGTTTATTTATGTGTCCACATTACAGATTGATGGGCATTTCACAGTTGATCTTACATAATTTGTTGAAACACCTTACGAGTATGCTGAATTAATACCATCCCAAGAATCACTGTAATAGTGTCATTATCTTCAATGCCAGGTCCGTCTTCCGTTACTCACTCGCTTTACTGGCAAGTGTTTTCATTGATATCAGCTATTGTTCTGATACTGCTGACGAGCACTGGCAGTCTCTGGAGGTTGGTTTATGATGATACCCTGTGCAAGGCTACATCAGTTACTGGCGCTTCAGAGCGTCAGTGTTGTTGGGAAAACAATATTTTAGGCGGGAATTGCAAACGTTGAAGTATAAGTGTTCTGAAAACCTATCAAAAGACCATCGGTCAAGTTAAAACTTGTTACGTATTTAAAAATAATAGCTGAATGTAATATGTACAGCTTGACACACATAAACACGCAACATTAGGCTTCGTTATGAAAAATGAAACAATCTTCTAATCTGCCATAAGCCGTGCTAGATACATCAATATGTTAAAAATATACTAACTTTAGTTTTTAATTAAGTAAATACTATTTACACAACGAAAAAAAAAACATGAATGTTTAGAGATCGCTAGGCAACGGAGACTGCAGTAATGTGTACTGCCTTAATGATTCGATACTATCGATTCACTGGCGAAGCAATTTTCAGCTGTTCACTGGTGAATGTTCCCTTGTTGCTGACGGACACTGGTGAACTCTCTGTGGCATCTGTGCTGTCAGCAGAGAAAGGAAGCCGGCCCAAGTTTATCCCTGCTATTACAGTGAACAATCGATAACATCGTAGTGCGCTCGTGTGCACGCCTGATGATACTATGAGACCATCAACTGTCACCCAAGTCGAAACTATTCATAAGACGCTAAAACTCACCGCTAAGTAGGTTTTGGGTACAAAAATATTCCCCAGCCTGACAGAGTGTATTGGCGGGAGACCACTCTCGGTCCATTGTTATGAAGAAGAGTATATTCAGAAAGGGAGAGAGATGCACTCCGCGCTATGCACACGACTATGCTTTGTAGGTTGGTTGAAACCTAGTTTATTACCTGATACGCTGATACTATGAAGAACGCTCAAAGATAAGAAATGTGTACTTTTAACATGTTTCGAAATTCTTAGATCTCTTCAGGAAGATGTAGAGTGCAAATTCCAGCAGTCAATCTTGCGACATCTTCACATATTTCAGTAGACGAGGGCTGTACTAACTACGACACAGTGGTACACATGATGGTACCAAACGAGGTGGCACAACGGTAACAGGTTGGACTCACATTCGGTAGAATCGGGTTCGATCCCTGGCTCCGGCCGTTCTGATTTCCGTTTTCCATGATTTCCCGAAATCGCTGCAGACGAATCCTGGGATGGTTCCTTAACAAAGGCCATGGCCGACTCCTCTCCCAGCTGCTGTCATTGTACCAAGTTTGTGTTATAGTCTCTAATGACCTCGCTGTCGACGATATGTAAAGCCCACTTACATTATCTTGCCTTACACATGATGGTTTCAGAATATTCGTACCTTGTATTTATTGACAATTCTGTTGACTAATTATAAAATCTTACTCATTTGGAGACGTCATTTCAAGAAATGTAATTGGACGTTATAATTAAGCTAGACTCTACCAACGATCGCAAGAAAACGTTTCGTCATTGTTTGGCAGTGAATTGAAGGTTTATGTATAAATACCACAGAACCGCTCGCACATGACCCTACCCTTGCGCACACGCGGACAACATTAAAAATCCCCAGCACGGGAACATAAAGATAAGCAAGTGGTTTTTTTAAGCTCCCGGAACACCGCAACAGTGTATGTCCTGGAAGAAGTAGTTTACAACATTCAACTCGGGAATAACAGAATCCTTGTCACCTTCAGCCTTGCAAGGGAGTTACTTACACATGTAGGAAGATTTATCTCGATACAAAAACAATAATTACAACAGTTGTAACATACGAGCCGAGGTTGCTAATTGGTTCTCTCGCCAATTTCGGAAGTGTATGGTAATAGTAATGACAACGCATAGCAAATGAAAGCAGTGTCATGGCATCTTAACTGGCCAAGACATGACCATGTATAGGTAATACTGGATGGGACGGCGAAATTTAATAAGATTGCCAAGATATCTATTGATTTACGACGATTTAGCGATCTTACATGCAGATAACAACCGAGAGTTGTTGTATTTCAGCAGTGCTATTCTCGCTCGTAATGCATTTTTTTGAATTTATTTTTGCTTTCGTATATTACCGGTTTCGGTAGCAATTTGCGCGCAGCTTGACATAAAAACCTGCCGCGTTCGGAAGAATAGTGTAAATCCGTTGTTTTTTCCTTCTTTCACTGGCGAAACATAATCGTTCAACTCCCTACTTGCATAAATAACTTTGGCCGCACGTGGAATTATTTCCTTTTTCGGTAAGCTTCTTTGAAAGAAGAATGTTGAAAGATTACAGGTGAAGAAGTAAAAAGCATGGTAGGTACAAGAAATACTGTGTTTAAGCTATAATTGTTCCGTAATTTATAGAAATATTTTAAAGAAACTCTGTATTTTTTTTTTTCCTTACAATATAACTCTCTCCACATTTCCAATAAAAAAAATACGCGATTCAAGTGCTTTTCTGTTCCCGTCTATCTTCCCTTCCTCTTTCTTCCATTCCCCTATTTTCCTTTGCGACTAAATTGTTTTGAATATCGTACTGCAAAGAGGAATTTGTTTGCGTTTCTGAGGAACGCAAACTAAATTTGACGATTGAAAGAGTTTAATACGAACTAAACCCACCTTCCCCGGGCCGCTCAACCCGCCGTGCACGGTCAGCTTAGAACCACTCAAGTTAAGCAAGGAGGTTTTGTTTTATCCGAGTCTTTCTCATATTTTATGATTAAACGTGTCGTTTCTAGACATGTCCAATGAGTCTAAAACAATGCTAGCAATATAAATACTTGTCTACATGCGTTCGTGGGCATGCACCAGTTTTCGCTTGGTTTTGATGTTTGTTGGATTAACAATATTTATTTTACATAATACGTATTATGTAATTAAGATTATACATTACAGAATACTATTTGGGATGTGAGTTTTATTTGTCATGTTTATACTTAAAGAAAGGGTAATGGGGAATAAGAAGTCGTTCATTTAATTTTAAATAATTTTGATCAATTATACCAACTGTCGAAAAGGGAAACTCTAAAATACATTAAGTGACATGTAACCACAAATTGAACACCGACGTAAGTATAAAATAATGAAGCATTCCACCTAGCCGTCATTACTATCAGCTGCTTTCCACTGACGGTATGTAATCAACGGGCGACTTATTAAGAGGCTGGGCCGGCCCTTACGACAGAGAATGTCAGAGACAAGGTATCGGGTCGTAGCCGGGAACAGGCCGTGTTAAATTAGTGTCGGGTAGATTGAACCCCGTGTCTGGCGCTCATTCCAAGTGTTAACGGCGGTTCATTATTACCGCCGATGAATATTCATGGCGAATACGATCGCTCACTCCTGACTTGTTAAAAAATGATTAAGTAAGTTAATAGTCATGCCTTCACCGGTGGCGTAAGGAAGGAATGTTAAATAGAGAATGACAAAGGGAGACCTATGTTGCCACACAAAACATCAGCTTTCACTTTACGACGTTGTTGATTGAAGGAAGAAAACAGAAGTCCCTTCCACACATGCCTGAATTCAATATGTGTTGTGCTTGTTTAAGGAATTTATATTACTAATGGTTCTAAAAAAAACCCTGCTTGTCTGACAGTTTTCCTCTATTCGTTACAACATAGCTGCCTGGTTTTATGTGCATAGTCCCCTACAATGTTTACATCTACATTCCACTACTTATAAAACTGTTATTTACTAAATTTACCCGTTAATTACTCTAGTCGTGACATATATAATTAAAAGTAGGGCTATTTTAAGTACCTACGAGTTAACTTTGTTTTAAAATAATTTTTTTAACTATTTCGTTAAAGATAATTCCGGTTAGCAGTAAACTGTAACTACGTTAGAAATACTCGGTAGATAGTAAAATAGAACTTCCCTTGCAAGGAGAAAGATTGTTAGAGTCATTGATTTTTGGTGACATAGATTTAATGTTAAGAGTTCCACGCACGGACTTGTCGTAACAGGAAACACGTTATTACGTAATTGTATGTGTAGGGCACGCGTAGTCAAAAGAGAACAATCATACCGGAGTACTGAAGTAACAGCAACAAAATTGCAACGTTCTTGTGGCCGTAAAGATGACCCAGAGCCGGCAATAAACTTGAAGACTATAGACACTTGTCTTGCCCGGAAGGGGATTTGCACATCCGCGTAGTCAGGGGTTTTCAAAGTCTTCCCTGCATGCCAGAAGCGGCCCGGGGGAATGTTTCATCCCGTTCGCGCACCTATTCCCAGTGATGTAACAAATTTTGTTTGTTGAGTATTATAGTGCAAATTATTATTTAAATTGAAAGTACACGCTTCACTGAATGCAAAAAACTGACTTTGAATTTCCTTCATCGGCGAATGTCAGTAGTATAGCCAGAATTTATGTAATGGTAGCTGGGTTGGGGGAAGGGGGGGGTGTAACGGTAGAATCATATAAGGAATACCGACCGCCCTATTGAAGCGGGGGTCCCGGAGGCCCTCCTCCGGGAAAATATTGATTTCAAGGTGCAAAATAATGCCATTTGAGCAGTTTTCATAACGAAACATTGAATATTGTAATGGTAAATATATTTTTAACTTTTTAATAATTTTCTTCAAGAGCAGCAAGGGGGTTCGTTAAGCCTTTTTAGGAGAAATACTTACATGCTAATTCAACAATCATAAAAAAATGTTTGACGTATTTTTCTACGTTCCTAGGACTACGTTTAAATAGTGACAACAATTGTGATCTTTAATGACATCACTGTAAAATGAGGAAAGTATCCTAATAATACAAAACTCTCTGATTGTAAATGTTTATTATGAAACCGCTTATCGGCCCGTAAAAAACTGCCTTCTCGATTCTGGTTAGATTTATATTGTTAGCGTTGTGTTGTTGAGCTGGAATTGCAGTACCCATTTAACCACTAGTAGTAGTTTTCGTGTTTTTGTAGTTATAATAGAATGGCATTTAAAATATGGAGGTTTAAATATGATTTAAATAAATTATGTTGAATTGCCGTCTTTCATCGCTACTCACAATGGACTGTTATTTTAATTGTATATTCCTGTACACGTGTGCATATTTACACACTCAGACAAAATACAACGAGAAGTATTGTCCGTCAATACTACTGCCCTACTGTTCGCCTTAGTCTCTCTTTCCCTCTCTCTAAAGTGCTACCAGTCTTTCTACTGGTCATTCACTAACCATAATCATTCTCTTTGCAAACCTCCATATGAATGTTCTCTACACACAGTCGCGGCTAGTCTCCAAGAATATATGTGTCGTCAAATAGACATTAGCTACCAATTGGTTGTTTGTTGACACAGTAATACTTAGAGTCAGGAAAGACTCGTGGGTTGGCTGCCCTTAAAGAATATCAGTTTAGTGAAGCAAATAACACCTGCTGATTGGCTGCTTGCTGCTCAATGATTTCACGCTATTGGGTCTGCATTTATTTGCTTCGTTATTATTGGCTGAGCTCTCTACAGAAGGTGTCAAATAAGAAAAAAAATTAAATAATTGCTTTAGTGACAGGAATTTACAGATGTTCAAAATCTAGCTTGCGCCCAAACTAACACGCGAAGTTTTCAAGTTTCTAGGGATACACCACATGATTGGGCATGCATTTAGTTGCTTCCTTGTCGTTGGCTCGGCGAACTCCGGGTGGTGTCAAATAAGCTAAGGGCCAGTTGCGAAATTGACAAGTTGTTTGAATCAGTGGTCCTCAATGCCACAGTCTTCGGCACTCTTTGCCATCGACGTCACGAGCTGCTCCACTTACACACTCGGCAATCCCTCTTTCGTCTTCCAAATCTTGCAACTCAACTAGGATCTGATACTTTCTCTGCTCGACTTCCGTGGTTGAGGAAAACGCTTTTGCGTAAGATACCAGAAGTTATTTCTTGGAAGTTTGTTCAGCGACCCTGGTTAGAGATCAGAAATCAACCATCTAAAATTATCGGCCTTGACAGTGGTATTGATTTTCATGTTCTCTATTACGTCTGCTGTCTATCCCAGAGCCCTGGCGAAAACAATGATAAAGATTTACATGTTAAATCAAATGTAGTGTTGATCAGTACTTGTCAAACCTTGATATAGACCTCAAAAGATTGTACTAGCGTATAACGAAATTTTGTAATTATCTCGGGCAAATGCGAACAAATAAACAAATAAATGCGATTTTGTACCCATAGCCGCAAAATAGTTTGGAGACCTCTGCGCTAACTCAAGCGGCAACCACGTTAGTTGCCGGTCGGACTATTATACCACATTGCCGAGAACAACCTGGTATTCATAACACTGTGTTGTTACACTGTCACCAAACACCTGAAAACAGTATAACAACCAATATTTATGAGCACTTCATCAACTACGCAAACCGTTAAAATACTATTTAAAAATAATAATAATAATATCTGAATTTCACAATGCAAGCATTCAAATAATGTTTAGGAACATGTTTCTTCAAACATAATTGCGATTTTTACAACATTAAAAATAAAAATAAAATCGCTGAGAATCTGTACTCCATAACTTGGTAATTTTGTATACACTTTAACAAATTATTTTTTTGGAGATACTCTTCCAACAGCAACTGGTAATATTTGGTGGAGTACATTATTATTTGTTTAAAAGCACGACATAATTTTTTATTTTGTTCAGTAATGACGCTGCTGCGATTAAACAAAACGTACGTCTCGAGTTACATTGTCGTAACTCATCTCCTACACTGCGTTACACCAATTGTCCTCTCCCACCTTTCCGCCTTTGGTCGTAACTTCGTGCTTGCGTGAGCGACAGAATCGTTAACTCTAGTCGTAAAGTAAGCTCATCCCGGCGCGAGGTGACCTTGTGCTGTCTCGAAACACGATTGTTCCTTCCCCCTCTCCACAAACCATCCAACCTTCCCTCCTTCATCCATAACCCCAAACCGAACCACAGTTCTTAGAAAGGAATATGTTGGAAGGTGCAACTTGCCCATTGAGTCCAATATTCCGTTTTCCTATCATTAGGGACAGAAAATTTTAGTTTGCGCATATAATTTCGGTCGCAGACATTTCGGCCAAAGGGAAAAAATTGTGACAATATCGGTCACTGATTTACAATGTAAGGGGTAAGCGTAAACATTCGTACATGACCAGAGACAATTCCGGCCACGAGTTACTGTTTTTGTGTATTGAAGCACCACAACCTACACTCTCCTCTCACGTGAAGAATTTGTTTTGATTCAGTCTTTGCTGTTCATACGCGATCTTTGGCTTAGCATTATTTTAACAGAGAAAATGGAGCCTGCAGAGCTTTTTTTTTTGTGGACATGCTTGCCGAAAGAATTTATTCGGTTCTGATGATCAGCAAACCTGCCCGAGAATACTCACTGACTATTGCTGTACCACTCACTGGATCAGCAGCCAATGCGCAAGTAGTTGAGGACAGAGAGTACACAGGACTGTGGAGTTCAGCCGGCTGGACTTTGAACCAGCGAAATTTCTGTGAATCTAATTATTTGAAAACAGCTAACGGAACGCTATAGGAAATATTCACAGGTTCTATGTCCTGTCGGCTAGTCGCCACAAATATATGATCTGTTTACACAGACTTTAACTGTCCGTTGGCTTCTCGCTGACACAGCGATACCACATTATTTAGGACAACTGTTTTTTGCGAAAATATTTTTGAGTCGACTTACGTGCACATCTGCAGCTCTGCTTCAATGTTATTAGCAGCATGTCTTTGTGGAAAGACATTTCTCATTAGATTTTACCAATCAGGTTAAGGGTATTGCAATACCACACATCTGTGATTTGCAGAAAAAGGTTAAGACACGTGAGAGTTAAAACAGCCAATCACTGGCCATGCAGCAGAGCGACAGATGTGCACATGAGGTACCGAAAAAAACTGGTGCGAAAATCTTTTAATAAAAAACAGGGATCACGTTATTGATGATACGTTTAGTTGTTTCTTTATTATTGACTCAGCGACCTCCAGGCATTGCCAAGTAAAGGACCAACTGCGGAAGTGACATGAACCTACAGTTATTTGGAATCTAGCTTGTGTCCAAAAGAAAACGTGAATTTGTCAGGTTCCTAATGAGTAGACCCCCGAAAATTTCACGGGTACAACGACCAGCCGGCTAGATTCCACAGTCCTGTATAAACTATGTCCTCCGCTACTTGTGCATTGGCTGCTGCTACAGTGAGTGGACAGTTGTACATGTGACCAGGTAGCGCGGGAGTCATGGAGAGTTTTCATCGATACTTGTTATTGGTTCACATTCCCCAAGAATGATCGTAATCAAAAGTGACCCGATAACAAAGGTAACGTGCATTCATAGGAGTTTGAAGTCTAATTTCTCCTCAAATTAACCTGGGTGTCTAGTAATGAGCACACAGGTATTGCCCCCGCAGTTTCTATGTTTTTTTTTTTTTTTGACAGAGTGTTGACTTTTGATGGAGCGTGAGGAAAATATGGGTACGCACAGATAAATATGTTTGATTTGACGTGGATGTTAGGGAGTGGTGGAATGTAGAGGGAGGGTTGCAGCGCTTCCTCGGCACGTTCTGCAAATATTGGCGAGAGACGCAGCTGGTGAGACGCGAGGAAGATGTCTGATCTTCGTGGTGGACCTCGTCCCAGACGATGGTCACGTTCCATCCGTTGCTGTAGTAATTGGCCTGTAATATGCCCGATGTAACACCATCAATACTCAGCTATCTCTGTAGATGAACACTTCAGTTAGGTTGCCAGTAAAAACAATGGGGTCTGCATTTAAGTGTTAGTGGACGCATAGTGGACGTTTGAGGTACGGAAATGGGGAAGGCGGTAAGTCGAATACAACATGTCCATCAAGCACGTCGTCGCCCCTACGCGCGTATGACTTAACTAGCGAGCAGTATTTTTGTAGAAAGTGTTTTTCAACCAGACTTCAAGCGATGACCCTGTTATTTCATTTGTGAAAAGAATGTGGTAACGTTCAATCAAGGTTTCTACGATTTTGTTTTGCGTTTACGGTCGATATCTCCTTAGCTACAGCAATGTAAAAAAACCTATTTTTAGCACTTTTGAGGCGCTTGGGAATCTTGTTTATTAATTAGCGGACGACATTTTTAAAACCATAGGGCACAGTTCGAAGTTTGTCTTCTTTTCGTAGATAAAAATATTGGAAAGCATTTTTCTTGTATAACAGCCATTTTAGAATTCGTAATACACTTTCTTCTGAAAGAAAAATATGAACTATAGTGTGACAAAATAATTAAATCAGATTACACAGTGGAAAACTTTAGCATTAAAATTAAAATTTTGAATTTATGGTAGCTTTCAATAGATGGCGTATTGCGGAGTCGTAAGCCTACACGATGGCATTAGTAAAACTGAAGTCAAGCAGACATTACTTTCTCTTTAATCTGAAAAAAAACTATAGTCAAAGTCAAGATGTTCGTTCGCAAAGGACCACCTGATTTTGTATGTTATACTGAAAAGTGCGTATTTCTAAATTTCGTTTTATTTTGCAGTATTGGGATGTAATAGATATATTCGTAAATAAACTGTGAGTTTCGTTAGTAAATAGTGTTGCTGTTCTTCTACAAAAATATTGTGATTCATGAAAAAAAAAACTAGTAATTGGGCCTTTTTGGAAAATTTACATGATATGCATATATATGGTAAAATCAGCAATAGTTTATAACACAATATTTCCGTTTTGAAAAATAAATTCTGAATTGTTGTTATTTTAACTTGACGTTTTTATTGTGTATTGAGGAAATACTTGAAGAAACGGAAATGTGCAGCCAAATGTCAAAGTATTCAATTGTCTATTAAGGTGGCCATTTGCTCAGGCGGCCGAGTGATGTACACAGCTTTGGTCGTTACCATATTATTCGAAAAGTGCTCAACGCAGATGAGTGATGTATGATTAGTAATAGTGTTCAAAGAACGTTGAACGTGTTTATACTCATTTCAGGTTCAAAACGACGAAGAAGGGTGTTCTTGCAGTCTTGTTTTAGGTATGTCAGTCATGAGGCAGGATCTTTTAGATAATTATAGGCCTGCACGATATACCGAAATCTTAAATAGTGTGTCATAGAATGATAGGGTCACCACTGGAAGTCTCGTCCAGGAGAGTTGTCCGCACTTCTAGGCCTCGATCGCGCAAAATACGTTCGCCCAGACAGGGACGCCCCTCGCTCAGTAAATACAGCTGCTGCCTGCAGTAACTGGTGGAAGGGAGGGGTGTGACTTGAAGTACTACATGCGGGTGGCTGTATTCGACTACGACAGCCCCCTGCGGGGTGGAAAACCTGCGACATTTACAGCTGTGCTTATTTCTGTCGCCGACTACAGCGGGTGGGTGTGCAACACGCGCATCTGTGTTCCCGGCTGCAGTCAGTCAGCGGCAGTTATGGCTTAGAGATCAGTGATTCATCGCGGGAAAATTTGACTGCCTTCTTTCTACTTTCCGAAGTATTGTGTTACGTGTTCGACGTTTTTCTTTCAATTAGTTCCCGTTTGACTGCTTCGAGTTCTCTTACTGTAATGTATAATTTTACATTTATACGAAACGTTATTACAAGTATAAGTTACACGTCACATTTTCAGTCTATGGAAAATGAGTTGCCATGTATAGTATACTCACGGCGGCATGTCTAAAGTTAAATTTTCCGTGTTGCGGAAGCATATATTCAACATAAACCAACGGATTTAACGGAATAAAATAGCCTACACTGAAATGATGTGTTAACTGGCTTCGTGATAAATGTTAATAAATACATAGGACTTTTTTTTGTATTTCTAAGAAAGAATTATTGAATGTGAATGATTTTGTATAAAAATTAGCGAAATCTTTGATACGTTAAAAAACAAAACCCATTTAATGTTAATAAGATATTTTGTTTAGAACAAATAGCAGCATTCCTACTGATTACAAGAATGCAAAGTTTATGGCTAACTGTCGACTCTTCGTGGTTATGTCTACAGTAACCCTAAGTGCACATCTTCTTCTATGGCGAGGTGATGTCGAGTTGTGCGATAAGAGTTTATAGTAGTATGTTCTTGATCTTTCAACGCCCGTCAGCGACAGAATAAAAATTATATTTTGTGATATGTGGCATAGTGTAAGGCATTTTTATTTCTAAAATGAGCCTGAGGTGACAGTTACACAATTTGTACAGCAAACTTTGTCTTGGATTGTGCAACATATTACCAAATATTGACAGTCATTGCTAGAGACAGCAGAAAAATTCGCGTGTCCACCGACATGTAGGTTAGCCTCCAAGAATATATGTGTACTCAAGTAAACATGAGCTGCTCATTGGCTGGCTGCTGACACAGTGATGCCACATGTTTGGACCTGCAATTCGTTGTATTTTTATTATTGGTTGCACACCCTCCAGGATGTGTTAAATTAGCCAAAAGGCCAGTCGTGAAAGTGACGCAAATTCTAAGTAACTAGAATTCTAGCCTGTATCCAAACGAAAACACGAAATTTTCAGGTCTCTAGTTATTTCCCTTAAGTATAGATAACGAACGAACATTTTTTGTACCAACATAACCTTGAAAACACTATAGTTTCTTGTGACGTGTACGGATGGGTGATGAACGTCTGACACAACATAGCTGTCTGCAAACCGATAACAGGCATGATAATACAATATATTTGCTCAGTCAAATAGGGTAACAGCTTCACGTACAAACAAAAGCCAGTAACCGTTTGATAATGTCTTTGGATGTTTCATGCAGTGGGACAGAATGACAAGCTGTATTACTGTGGACATACGCCATTGCAATGTTATGTCGCCCCAGAGATCTTAGAAAGAGACTTAAGAAAGACAAACAACGAAATACGAAGAAAGAGAATACAAGCCGAGTTGGCTGTAGTCAACACAACCATAAACCAAAACAACAGAGCATGAAAGATACCATAAGGAATTAGTAATCGTTTGGTAGGTTGAACGTGCGTTGGAAGCCAGCAAACAGTCAATTTTTTCCGCGATAAACCATTATGTCTACCCATAAGTAACTATCAAATTTTACTGAAGTTATAAGACACTCATTATATCAGTGAAATTATCCGCTTACAGTTCAGGGCTTGATGCAAGACTTATGTATGTATATCAGCCTTAGAGTTATTTCTGATGAGTTTTCGGGAAGGGTGAGATGGGTGGTGGTAGCCAGGAGTCGCAGAGTATAGCTGTGATAAGAAGAGGTTGGACTGAAGATGCTGCGGACTAGTGGTCCAGAGTAGGGGGGGGTGACAGATGCTGGTAGGGCACGCGTCACGACAATGGTGGCGGGCGTGCGGCGCGTGGGTGTGACGCAGCTGCGTGCGCTATTGTTCCCAGCCGACACAATAAGAACACGCTTTTCCCTCCCCCTTCTCTCTGCTACCCTCCCTTGACCAATAAGGTGTCTCCCTACCTGGACTCTTGCACTGAGTCGCTTGTACTCTTTTCGAAACGAAAGAAAAATAACACATTTCAAAGAATGAATCCATAACCTAAATTTAAAATTCCCTATGCGCTTATTATAAATACAATTTTTCAACAACTCAAAATGCCAAAAAAGGGTTTTTCCAGATTGCCGTATCAGTGAAAAAATCAACCATTCTCAAATACCTAAAAAAATAGAAGAATACACTAGACTTTGAACCATCCATTCCACAGATGTAATGATAAAGTCGACGCTTAAATTCCCACAGATCAAATAATACTAGTGCGATGCGCAATTTCATTCATTCGTGAAGTTTGTAAATAAATTTATGTAGTAGTTAGTTAATCAGTCAAAACTGTCTTAGAAACTCCAATCAAGTTTTGTTAATTACTTTAAAGTAAGCATGCATACATACATACATACATACATACATACATACATACACACACACACACCAACACACACACACATATATATATAATATATATATATATATATGTGTGTGTGTGTGTGTGTGTGTGTGTGTGTGTGTGTGTGTGTGTGTGTGGAATAGTCCAAGTAAATGATTTTGATGTTAATTTTATACGACTGCCAAAAGACGGATGAACCAACCGTCTCTCCTTGGAATGCGCCAACTAGCGTTGCTAATAGGCGGGACTAAGATAGAATGGACGACTTGAAAAGAGGCGGAGCTTCAGTCAGGTGTGGGATACAATCCCTATCTCCATGGATACCGCAGCCGAACATAACCTTCATTTAGCTGTTTGGCTTCACATGTCCCGGATGAGATGTACGTCAAGAAAATTGATTGTTTGTTCGGAATTTGCCGTTTTTTCAGGTAAACATTAATCTTGTGTATTTGCGTATCTTAACTATGAAATTGAAACTAATATGTTTTACCCTTACGTGCAAATCTATGAATGCGCAACATTTTTGCTTTCTTCAATTACCAACTAACAAAGCAGCATGTTTGTAAACAAGCTTTGTTTCCCACAGTACTTTTCCCCTGCGGTGACGTCAGGGGGCGTGTACTTCAAGTCGTCCATTCATGCTGTGACAAAATATTAAATCATTGTAAGCCACCCGGTCGGCTATGTCTCGAATACAACAATACATAACCAGGATTTAGTGTGCACACTGAATATGACATGCACCTATCAGACTCTCGTACATGGTTTTAGCTCTGACTTGTGCAGAATTTCCCGCAGGTTATATTAAAGCAGAAAACAGCGAGCAACAGTGATTCCCTTTCTCATAGTTCGTCAGTGTGAAGCACAAAAAACAATTTAATTTCGTGTGTCACTTAAACATAGGGACTCTTTACACAAATAAAATTAAGAAATTCATATAACCATTTTTATACCAAGGAAACACATTTTTCTGAGTTAACATTGACCTCTGTATTTTTTTATTTATCGTGGGAAACTTGACTGTTTGCTGGGTTTCAACGCACTTTCAGCTTACCAAAAGATTACTGGCTTTCGCTTGTACGTGAAGCTGTTACCCTATTTGACTGAGCCAACACGACCCCGCTATAGTAATATTTCATGCCTGTTGTTGGCTTGCCGACCTCTGTGTTGTGTCAGACGTACATCACCCAATCATACATGTCACAAGAAACTGCAGTGTTTTCAAGGGTATGCTGGCACAAAACATTTTGGCGATGTACCATAGTTATAGGTACGTCAATTTCGCGGATTCATCTGGCAGTAGTCTAGATTTCTCAATCCTGTACACGCTCTGGATACAGTCGATTATTCATTGGCTTACAACATTACAAGCGATAGCTAGGGCCACGATTTTGTCGCGAAAATATTTTTGCCCCACTTTGTTTCAGTGACTCACGTGCACATCGGCAGTTCTGTTTCAAGGTTATTGGCAGCGTGTCTTTGTTCAGACACGTTTCTCATTTTACTGCACCAATCAGAATAAGATTTTTGTGAGTCTGTACGTCTATAATTTGCCAAGGCAAGTGAGAGTAAAATCATCCAACCACAGACGATGTAGCAGAGCTGCAGGTGTGCACATGACGCATCGAAACCAAATGTTGCAAAACTCTTTTCGCCATAAAATTCGCGGCTCTAGCGATAGCTCTATAAATAATTTTCTTATTTACTACTGGCTTGCAGTAGTCATATGCGTTTCGTGACAGTCGCCAGCTAATCACACACGTGATTATGAAGTATATATTTTTGGCGTTCAACCTGACCTGGAATGTATTTGCGAAATTGACGTACCTCTAACCGTAATCTCTACTTATAGTTAATTTTATTGGTGAAAAGTCTGTAGCCAAGCTCAGTGCATATTTCTATCAGAATATCACGTTCGTTCAGTTAGTAAATATTTCAAGTACAACAGTCTGTAAAGGCCGTTTTATCTAAGACGAAAGGCTTAGAATCAAAGTGTTCTAAATAAGCATAGTGTCTTAACAATGACTAGAGACCGGAAAAGCGTGTTCACAGACCTGTTGGCTAACCTGCTAGAATATATGTGTACTCAAGCAGATAACAGCTGCTTATTGGCTGCTCGCTGACTCAGTGATTTCACGTTATTGGACCTGCATTTAGTTGTTTCCTTATTGTTGGCTCAGCTCTCTACAGAAGGTGTCAAATAAGTAAGAAACCAATTGCGAAAGTGGCACGAACTTACAGATGTTTGAAATCTAGCTTGTGCCCAAACGAAAACGCGAATTTTTCAGGTCTCTAACAATGGCATTTGTCCATTTCCGGAGTGTGTCGTCTTTTTCGCACACTGTCGCAATGGGCAAGCGTGAAATAGATTCGTAAGAAAACGTGTTTACGAACACTTTCCAACGCATTTGAAGAGCGTGATTGGCGGCGTCCCTGCCACGCTATTTCTCTTCTACAGTTAGCTATTCTGTGCCACGCCCTCTGGTTTACGAGCTCGAATCCTACCTGGAGCTAATCAACGGGCGCTGTATGTACTCGGGGTGTAAGCCCCCGGCGATGGCGCCATAGCGCACAGTTCAAACAAGGAGACGGTAATCTCTGTCACGCCAGGACCAGCTCCTCGTGATACTGTGCTCACGTGTTGCATAGAGCCAGGGTCAATATTTGCTGCGGCGCGGTTTGCTGACTTGTTGGCCTGCGGCATTAAGCGAGCGTGAATACCTGCAGCTCCTGCGCGCCAATCTCTTCACATCTGCGAGCTGAGGTCCGCGAGAGACTGGTGTAACATGAAACAAACCAAGCAACAACTAGCTGCTAAACTAGACAAGTGTGTTAGTCAGTGGCGGCTCGTGGGTTGTTGCCAGGTGGGGCTGCAGATAGTCGGAACTGTACACTCTTGATGAACACGCCGAAGACCAACGACCACGAAAGGTTTGCCGGCTACTAGATGTGTTGTGACCACTCAGTAGTAAGGGGCACCTGCACATCAGCGTGTCAGTGGCTGTAGAGTCAACCAGCGCACAGCTCTTGGCAACTGCAGCCTTACCTGGCAACAACCCACGAGCTGCCACTGGTGTTAGTTCTGTTAGTTCTGTTACGAAAAATTAAGTCGTACATGAGTCTTAAACTGCAGAATAAGTAATTCTATCCTAAAAATCGACACTAAAAACAAAGTGAGGAACCACTTGATACTAAGCATTAACACTCTGAATAGTGTCAAGACAATGAATCATCTGATAGCTTTTCATTTTGTTAACGAAACTAATAGAATCAGGAAAAATTAGCGGTTTCACTGACGTGTGGGCTAACTTCCAGGAGTATCTATGGACTCAAGCAGACAACAGATGTTCATTGGCTGGCTCCTGACACAGTGATTGGACAATATTGGACCTGCATTAAGTTGCTTCTTGGTTCAGCGACTCGTAAAATAAGCCAATATGCAATTACTTCAATTGCATAAATGACAGTCGTCTTGAATCCTAGGTTGCGAAATTTCAGGTCCTTAGAAATAAAACATTTACGTCGATTTTCAGGTTAGCATTACACATTCCATATTCGTTTTACGGAGAAACTTAGAATAAATTTTCGACTTACTTTCTTAAGCTATCCCCACGCATAGAGAACACACTCCGTCCTATCTCACCGTATACGAACTAGACCGAAGTAAGTGAACATTCACTTATTAATAGAGCCAGTGATTTTTGGTGAAAAGAATTATGCAACATTGTTTCAATGTCTCATGTACACACCTACAGCTCTGCTTCACGGTCAGTGATTGGCTGTTTTAACTCTCAGCGTCTCGGGTTCTACCCGCAAATCACAGACGTGTGGTCACAGTAACCTTGTTCCTGTTGGCACAGTCAAATGAGCCACGTCTGTGCAACTATACATTCTGCCAACAACCACGAACCAGAGTTACAGATGTGAACGTAAGGAATTGAAAGAAGCTGTTGCAGAATTATTTTCACCGAAAATAGTGGACTGCACTTATCGTGTTTTGGGGTTACACCCTAAAATCACAGACGTGTAGTGTTTCAGTGACTTTACTGCGATTGGCACAGTTAAATGAGAGTTGTCCCTAAACAAAGTAACGTTGCCAATAACCATCAAGCAAAGCTACAGATGTGCACATAAAGCACGGAAGCAAAGTGGCGCAAAATTATTTTCGCGGAAAATTTACAACCCTAGTGATTCCCGATGGAGCAGTTATCACGTGAGTAAGTGTAACATTACGCAAAGTGAGCGCTGTAACCGAATTATAAAACATGATCCAATCGCGAGAGTAATTCACACTAACATGACTTTAAAGCATAATCCTCGAATGAATGCGCGAAATTTCCGCGGGTTTCTGCTCTTATGTGGTCTACCGCAAATCACAGACGTGTTATTTTTGAACGATTGCTGCAGTGCCGTACGGTATGTTCAAAGTACTTCTTTAGTTTGTCACAGACGTGTTGTATCACAGTAACCGTTTTCTGACTGGCAGAGTTAATGGTGGGAGCGACGCCTCTGCACAATAACCGCTACCAATAACCACGAGGCAGAACTGCAGATGTGCACGTAATGCATTGTCACCAAGACAGTGCAAAAATTGGCCTGCGATTGACGCAGTGGCTAGCGTACTCGCCTCCCACTAAGTAAATCCGAGTTCGATTCTTGGTGGGCGTCGGTCCCCGGATTTTCTTATGTGGGAATCGTCCGGCACGATCACTGGGTTTTCTCGAGTATCTCCCACGTTCTCCGCCCTACGCATTCCGGCACATCTCCATTGTAGTGTTTCCCTTCATGCCATCCTCCTAGACAAGCAGATGCGTACAACCACTCAAGGGGCCTCCCTAGATAGGTTGTGTTTGTGTGTGAGGCAGGAGCAGTAAGGTTGCCGTTGACTGACATATGTAATGTATTATCGCCTCTCCGTGCAAGTCACTCAGCTGTCGAGCAGTGCTTTACTATTATCCTTTTTCCTATGGGACTTCAAGCCATGACCACATTATTTTATCTGTGGCCAACGTAGTTCAAAATATAACGCTTGTTTCTATAGTCGTGTTTTTCAAATCAGGTTTTTTTTTCAGGTACGGCAGTCTGAAAAAAAAAAACATTTTTGGCCATTTTGAGGGGCCAGGAAGCAATGTTTGTAATAAAATTGTCGAATTTTTAAAACTATAGTGTCATAGTTTGAAGTGAGTGTTCTTTTCATAGCTATTCAATTAAAATGCACGTTAAATAGTTTCATCAAAAAATGAAAAGTCATAACTCGTTGCAACGCATTTGAAGATCAGGTAAGGAGGCCCCTTAATGGTATGTTTACATTCCAGTGTACTACATCGCTGGCGGATCCAGCATTGCGAGAAGGGGGGACCTATGCCTTAAAAAGTGTGTATACATACACCCGAAGCCAAAAGCGGGGTGTCCGGGGGTGCTCCCCCGGAAAAATTTCGATATTACAGATTCAGAATAATGCTTTTTAAGGAGTTTTCACACAAAAATTTGTCTTAAAAAGTGAATAGTGATAATAAAAAAATTGAATTAGAAAAAATTACAAAAGAAAATGAATCTGACCTTTAAAAAAGGGGGAGGAAACTGTACTACATCATGGCCTACAGGTACCCTCCCCATACGATAGGTTATTTTTGTTGCAAATATCTCTAATAAGGTTAATTTTACTACATGTTAAGAAGATTTATGTTAAAAATTTGGCAAAGGAACAATTTTTGCCAATTGTCGTGCTGGTGTCAGTAATGGGTATAAACTGACCAATCACAGAGCTTTCGCTAATTTACGGTTACTTGAAGATGATACATTAAAAACCGTAATTGGTTTGTTTCTCACATTAAAATTAAATTAAATGTATTCCCTCTTTTCCAAGAAAGGTCAAGGTTAATTTTACTTTCGTTTCGTATTTTATAAGACCATTAGTGATATCAGCGTGAATAGAGGCAGAATACTTTCCTTTGTCAAACACTGCCATAAGAAAACACTTTCTCTTTCCGACCTGTAGGAGAACTAACCTTAGCTCGAGACACCTCACAGGGACGAGGCCAGTATTATCGCGGAGATGCGAGACATGGAGGCGCTCTTGCAAGACTTGGGCGGTGTTGCCCTCACAGCTGTGTTCATGGGAGTGGGCGATAAGAGATACGCCTGACAGTAGTTGTGACGAGCTGTCAGTCAGTCGATAACCCTGCTTGCTACGTCCCACATATACACAGCTGGCATGCTGCTGTCTACTACAGCTGCTTTGCGATCAAGTATAGGAGGTCCGGGATAAAGAGAGCCCTCAAGAAAGCCTTGCAGAATTTCTATTTTCTTGATAAACTGTGTTTCTTGGCGGTATGTGATCGAAGGTGTCAAGTTTCTTGTACCTTTCACGCCAACCTCTAAGTTTACGAAAATCTGTAAACCGTGTCGTAAGGTGGTTGCTGAAATCTGCAACCTACCCTTACCTGAAGAGATTCAAGAAGATCGAAACACGGGTATGTCATCCTTATCCTTGGACGGCCTTACGTAAGGCCGTCCAAGGATAAGGATGACATACCCGACATATCTCTTCAGGTAAGGGTAGGTTGCAGATTTCAGCAACCACCTTACGACACGGTTTACAGATTTTCGTAAACTTAGAGGTTGGCGTGAAAGGTACAAGAAACTTGACACCTTCTATTTTCTTCCTATTCGTATTTTTACGCGTGTAATGGCTAACAAAGGGAAATGTCTAACCTCTCTGGACACGTCACTTGATGTTTGCGTGTGTAAGATAAATTGTACAGTCGGTAGGTACCTATACAGTTTGATTAAAAAAGTTTATACACCGTATGAAACACGAATACGACGATGTCAATTGAATTTATTTCCGCATTGTTGTATTTAAGTAAAAAAATACACAGAACTATATTCCGTAAAATCGCCGCCAACCATACAAGCAGTAGGGCCACTGTTGTATAATGTTGTGTTATATGTAGTAGTAGCTAGTGGTATTTTTCATAGGTAAGAATTGTAGTGCTTACTTGATCCCGAACGACCTGTAAACACTTTCGTAAATAACACACGATCTTAAGGACGCCGTCTACCTGCGCGTTAGAGGCGTACAAGTGTCGGAGCTATAATTAAGAGGGACCTGGAAGCGCACATCAAATGCCGCATCGCCACTACGAACCAAGCGCTGAACCAGCGTGCAAGATTCCAGCCGATCTATTTTTACAAGCTTTTATATAACTTGCAATGTTTGTATGTTTGCTCCGGTTTAATCTTGCAACTGAATTTTAAAGAAGTTATCCTCAACCGATTGAGCTGGAACTTTGCATACACGTTTAGTTTGGATGGCAATGCATGGTTGGCTAAGTGACGTGATTCTAAATCCAATATGGCGGACCGCACAAGATGGCGGACTAGTTATTTTTTATGCACTCCCATGATATGGGTATAAAAAAAGGGTTTGCTGAGAAGAATACGAATAAAATGACGTCCGCGTTCAGTCTTCGAGGAGATGGTGTATTACTGCCCGGCTAAACGGTAAGACTTAGCGGCGGTGAAAAATATCCCAACTCCAACCCGGAACTGTGTTTCGTTAGGCACAAGTAAGCTTCAAGCTGAAATAAGTGGCGCATACCAACACCCTAGTCAAGGTGAGGCCGTGCCGAGGACTGAGTGGCAGCAGAGTGTATCAGACATGATGTGAACGTACCACCTCATGTACCGGGGCGAACTATGTTGTATATTAGCTCTTACCCTTCTACTCGAAGTTCTGAGAAGATCGACGGATATTTCTTAGGTACTCGTGGGAACAACATGGAAAAATAATTACAAATCAAAAAAATTGTAAAAATCATTTTAAAAACAAACTTTCATTTAAATACTCTAAACAGAAGAAAATAAACTTTCAATTAAATAAAATCAGTCAATTTATTACATTACACAATTTATATTATATAAAAGCTTGTCGCGAAATTTACCTATGTAGATAATCAATAATACAATATGTAACTTGATCTTGATGTAAGCGACGCAAAGAAACAATAAATAATATGTATTTTTATAACATAAGTAAATTTCACAAACTTTTATGTGATATTAATTGTCTAATGTAATAAACAGATGTATTTGATTTAGTTTAAAGGTTATTTTCATATTTTTATAGCATTTAAATAAAAGCAATTTTTTTAAAAATATTTTACTAATAATTTATTATTATGGGACTTAATGAGTCAAACATAAAATTTCCCCGGTGAAAAATCTGTGCCACTGTTCAAAGCACGTTTCTATGTGAGTATCATATATATCAGGTTAATACATTTGGAAGTGCGGCAGTTGCAGTTTTTAAAAATTTTAGAGGGCTTAGAAACAGAGTTTGAATAAGCATAGTGTCCTAACAATCGCAGTCCGACTTTGTCCGAAGTGTATTTTCTTTTCGTACATCGCCACAATGGGAACATGTGAAATATTTATGTAATATTTCCTGTACATTACAACGCATTTGATTCGCGTGGTAGGCGGCGACATTAAAATAGGCTAAATAGACGCTTGGTTTAAATTTAAATGCATGGTAGTGTGGCGAAATGATAAGTGGTGAGCCTATGACCCCAGTCAGCACGATTAAAGCAGGCCATATTCCGCGTGACGCAAACCCAACTGTTGAATTAGCTCGCAGATGCTTTGACGTGGAACACAAGGTTCCTCACTCGAGCCGTTTCTCTACGACTTATTTATAATTACCGTGTTATCTCTTATCTCTGTTTCTGCACTCGTCGCTGGAGGCCTTGGCGGATCGGATTGAGATGTCGGGGCACAAACTTAGTTCTGGGACGGAAATAGGAGTAGTGATTCACAACCAAATTCTCTTTACGCATAGTGGACGTGTTTAATTAGATTATTATGAAACTTGTTGTGAACTATTTCGGTGAATTACATAAATGAAATACAACTATCTGACAATAACTTAGTACTTTTTATTTATGGGACCAGCGTAGCATGTAGCGTAAAATTGTTTTAAATTTGTAATTGAATGAAAGTCTGTCTCCGAAACCAGACGTATTATGTCAGGCAAGTGTTGATGAGTACAGTCTGGAATAATTGTGACTGGTATGTTATAGGCTGCTCGGGATAAAGGGAGCACTAAAAAAAACCCTGCTAAAGTTCTATTTTCAGCCAATTTTAATCTTTCCGCATGTTACGGCTAACGACGGCAAATGTCTGACCTCTCTGGACACGTTACTTGATGTTTGCGCGTGTAAGATAAATTGTGCAGTCTGTAGGTTGATTAAAAAAAAGTTTATTAATTATATAAAACTGGAATATGGTGATTTCAGATGATTTAATTTCAGTATTGGTGTATTTAAGTAAGAAAACACACGGAACTAAATTCTGTAAATCACTGCCAACCGTACAAGAAGGAAGGTAACTATTGTAAATGTTGAATTATATGCAGTAACGGCTAGTGATATTTTTCAAAAGTTAAATCTTTAATGTTTACTTTATCCCGAACGACCTATATATACCAACTGCTGTTTGGTTCGATGCGCGCCATGTTACTTATTTTATTTGTACTTTATTTTTAAAGGAATTAAAAAACAACTGCTGTGGTATTCTTCATGCTTTCAAATCATATATTATAGTGTAATGTCATCTTATCAGTGACCCCAGTTCCCGAAACGTCGCATCTGTTGTCGAAGATAGCCTACTATTATCGTATGTGTGTCTATCGCTGTAATCATTTGCTCTGCGCTCGTTAGTTTTGCTCATCCCTTTTCAGCAACTTGTTTGATCCTTGTCTGTTTATACTATCCGTTTTCGCTTTTTGGTTTCCTTTATATACCGATCATAATTTTATGCCGGAATTATTTGTATTTTGTTGACTATAGTCATTTCTGGATCCCGCGATTCGTTTCTCCACATTTGTTGCTCATTCATTTTCTCATGCTCGGTTATTTCATGTAAGTGTGGGTTTTCTGCGACTCAGCATAATTCGTTTATTGCGTACATCCAACAAAAAATTTCAGTTTGTAACTAACAGCTGGTGTAAAATTAACAAGGAATTAGTTATACATGAACAAAAATTTGTTTATAAATATACAAAACTTCTTTGTACTAAACAAATTTAATGATAGGCAATTATGTTTTTGAATTTGTATACTTCCAAACGTTTCTTGTAAATTTTACAATAGCAATTTGTAGCTGTTTTTGACAAGTACAGTACAACATTTTTAAAGCGAACATATTTTTTCCTTTGATTGCAGTACGCATTCATTATGTTTAGTTGTTTGAATCCGCACAAAGTATGCCTCGTATCTACATACAGTAAAGTACTCGGTAGGATGTACCGTTACCTCTAGTCAGAGCCCAGTTCGGCGTGTATGCAAAGCAGACAGGAGGGGCGTGGACAAGACTTGGGCGTGAACAAATTGGCCTATTACAGAAATTAACTACACATGCATCAGCTAATACGACAGTTGGAAAAAAAATTACTCTTCTTACAAAATGTCTTACTGGATCTAGGCCGTCGGCAATTTCTGCTCGTATAAAAATTCTAAATAAATTTGGTGTTCATAACCAGTATTTTTTTCACACAATTTTTCTCTTGTATTTATTTCCGCTTGTTGTGCGGCTTCAGTCAACTATTACTTCCTGTAAGATTTTGAAACTTTATCCCGCCTGTGCAGTGTAGTCGAACACTCAAATGTTCCGTTGTTGTTACTGATTTGTGTTATTTCTTCTCAATATTTGGATGAGCTCATAAAACTACGGGGGTTGGGGGGGGGGGAGGACAATAAATAGTAGTAATGTCGTAATTCGGTAATCCCCGCGAGGTGATCCCTATTACATCGGCCAGAGGTACGGAAACAGGTAGACGATAAGGGCTAGACTGGCTCGTGCGTCAACAACCATGTCGCCTTTATGCGCAGGGCGCGAGAACAACATGCAGTGTTTTGGTAGTTGGCTTTTTCCTATGCAACTTTAAGCGGTAACCCTGCTGATTTGATTTAAGGAAACTGCGTAGGTCTACTAAAGTCCAGCGCGGACGTGTCTATTTTTGTTTTACGATTCCGACTGGTATTTTTTACGCGTCTGAAAAAAAAAACAGTTTTCATCCATTTTGAGGTGCCCAGCAATCACGTTTCTAAGCATGACATCTAGAAAACAAAATTACAGAAGTATAGTTTAAAATGTGTTTTCTTCCGTAGATAGAGATATCGAACAAATGTTTAGTAACAGGCTATTTCATAATAAAATACTACTCTTAAGGAGCGTTCCTGTACGTAGCAGAGACGTGAGCAAGCGGCCGACCGACGTAAACTTTGAGCGACAACTGGGCGTGTTCTCGTCTTAGAAGACACGCTGAGACTGGAAACCAGGGTAGATATTGAGCTGAGGGGAGTATCTGTGAGTGTAGAAGAGAAAAAAAGACAGAAAATACGACAATACGCTCCGCTTTTAGTCAGTTTTCTCACAAAAAAGGAAATCGCTGAAGGGTTTTAATGCAGAAATACATTCACAAAAAACGCATCTAGGTTACTGTACATAAATTATTTATTATAAATAAATGGAGTTATTTTTCATTGTTTCGCTGAAATCCAATTTTTTTTTAATTTTTTTTTTTTTTTTTTTTTTATAATTATGTAGATACTCCAGTATCAAAACTTTGACTTTGGTAACAAAGATGCTACTTTTGTTTTATCCTCAATAAAATTTTACTATCGTAGTATATTGTTCTTTGAGAAATTAGAATAATGAATCATTATGTAATTACTAAGGACGATATGCATGCGCCAGCTGTACACATCTCTTAAAAGTTAATGGACGTTAGTTTTTTTTTTTTTTTGTTTGAGGCACGGAAACGGGCATGGCTATAAGTCGAATATAACTAACGCGCAGTTAGCGTAGAAACTGTTTTTCAATTGGACTTCAAGCTACAATCCTATTATTTTATTTGTGGGAAGTATGAGGTAAAGTTCAATATAGGTTTCTATGATTTTGTTTTACGATTACGGTTGATATTTTTTCAGCTACAGCAACGTGAAAAAGTCATTTTTTGCACTTTTGAGGAGCTTGAAAATCATGTTTCTAATTAGCGGATGGAATTGTTTAGATCATAGGGACGCAGTTTGAAGTGTGTCTTCTTTTCGTAGATAAACGCATTGGAAACATTATTAATAGTTAGACAAGAACAAATACTTTTCGTACCTCGCTACAGGACTTCTCACACGTCCGGTTCACAAACTCTTAAGAGCGCTGCCTACCTCAGAGCTCTGGCGGCAGTAAGGATTGGGGTTTACATGTTAAATTATATTTCGTGGGACTGAGTCACGTTTTGCGATAACGCTTCCGAACAAAAACAATTTTCTGCATCGGGGAAAGGAAACTGTTGCTAAATGTATAAAATTTCAGGGAAAAAATTGTGAGTAGCCGTTTTCGAGTATTTTCAGTGCGTAAAAATGCATTTTCGCTCTCAGTTTCAAAGGGCATTGAAAAACTGGGCGAAAGGTATTTTAGGTATGCGCACGGCACCGAGATGAATAAACAAGTCAGTGTTGGCGTATATGTAGATTCAACACATACTGAGCCACATCGATAATAATTTAACACGTAAAACGCTATGCTTACTCCCGCCTTGGCTCTGGATCAGGCAGCGCCCTTAATCATGAACAGTGTTATTCAGTAAGTGTCAGCAGGTTTATCAAGCTGTGGAGTGGCATTCGCGAGCTGTATCCCTCGGTCGTAGAAGCCAAGTTGTGGGACGTCAGGTCAACCGGGTAATGGCCACTCCGTAGAAGGTAATATCGCCCGGGTTGTGCAGGCGCCTATACGACACAAGCTACAGTAGAGAGTTCGGACTCTCTCGGCGTGGAAAACTACGCAGGCAGAAGACTGCAAATAGCGGTTACTGAACTGTTCCTACGTGTGCTGGTACTTTAATGATCCCCTGCCGTCAAACCATTTAAGATGGACGTCTGGGTGAATGTATTTTGCGCGTTCAAGGACTAGAGCTGTGGAAGCGGTAAGGACGAGACAGTATATGCATCACGCTACACCCTAGCCTCTAGACGCAAGTCACTGAGCTGACATGCATCTTCTAGCCGACAACGCTCCTGTATGAGACTTTCAATGGTGACCCCATTATTTTTAACGTATTGTTAGAGATAATTAAAGTTCCAAAAATTTCGAGAATTAATTTTCGAAGTCGTTAGCTTTCAGTATCCTGTATATGTTCAATACTTTCGTGATTGGGTCACAGCTAAAGGCAGTTCGGAATAAAGTGAGCACTGGAAAAAGCCCTGCTAAAGATATATTTCCAGCCAATTCGTATCTTTCCACGTGTAACGGCTAACGACGGGGAAAATCTAACCTCCTGGGACACGTCACTTTATGTTTGCGCGTGTGAGATAAATTGTTCAGTCGATAGGTACCTATATAGTTTGATAAAAAAAGAAGTTTATTAATTATATAAAATACAATTATATCGCTGTCGGTTAATTTTGTGTCAGTATTGTTGTATTTAAATACGAATAAACACGGAACTATGTTGTGTTATTTCGTTGCCAACCATACAAGCAGTAAGGTGACTATAGGTAATGTTGAATTATATGTAGTAACGCTAGTGGTATTTTTCAAAGGTTAAATATTTAGTGTTCACTTTATTCCGAACGGGCTATACCAAAACACTTACTTGAGGACTGTGAACCAATAACAGACCTGCACGTAAACACTCACAGACTGCCGCGCTACCTTGTCACATGTACCACTGTCCACTCACTGTAGCAGCAGTCAATGTACAAGTATCTGAGGACATAGTGTATACAGTACTGTGGAGTCTAGCCGGCTGGTCGTTGAACCCGCGACATTTCCGTGTCTCTAGAGACGATGGTTTATCGCGGGAAAACTTGACTGTTTGCTGGGTTTCACCACACATTACGCTTATGAAAAATATTACTGGCTTTCCTTTGTACGTAGAACAATTAAATCTAAGAAATAATTAACACCAAATAGCAAGGTTAAAGAAATTTCTAAACTAAATACAGTTAGGCCTACATCTGAAGCCAAAAAGCAGCTTCTGTTTTCTGAATTATTTTCATTGCCCTATTTGACAAAGCCAATAAGAATCCCGTAATATTTTATGCCTATTATTGGTCTGCATACAGCTACGTTGTGTCAGACGTATATAATCCAATACTGCGTGTCACAAGAAACTACAGTGTTTTTGAAGGTATGCTGGCACAAAAAATGTTTGCGATATACCATACATATATTATTAAAGCTAAAGGTGTATTGTACATGCCTATATATTTTAGAAAATTCTGCACCGAGATTTACAAACCTAAAAAAAAACACCCCATAACTCCCATTTTTGCCATTTTCAGTAGCTAGAAATTTTAAATAAAAATTGAAAATTACAAAATATTTTTAATACAAAAATACATTTTATTTTGTGTTCTGTGTAGCCTACAACATCGTTATTCAGTGTGAATTATCTTCGTTTGGTAAGTCAGTTAGTTTTAGCATCATCCTCAAAACTGTGACATGCAACATTTTGACCTTGACAAGACAGTATGCGAAAACTATGAGAGACAGAATTTCGTCACTTCAGGGGTCTTGAGATTTATTGGACGCTTGAAAACTCGGCTCAGGTTACTTTTTGAACGCCTCAAGATGAAGTTTTGTCCCTTCTAGAGCGGACCTCACGACTTTTCGCAGCTGTCAAATGAAGTTAGGTCCTCCCAGGAGTAAAACAAGGAGGGAAGAGTACATAGTTAGTGCGGCTGAGCGCCGCACCGCGCCAGCACATGTCAGGTTGGGAACCAGTCCACAGAGATAAGCCGCGAGTCATCCTGTCGACCCTGACGGCGACGAGAGGTGCGTTGTGCAACTGCCCCGCGCTGCACGACGACAATCCGTCAACGGCGCCGGCCGCCGCACAGAACAGGCGACCGTACGGAAGTGCAACCTTGCCCGTACCACCACACCACAGAAGTGAAATAGCATGTAAGACGGTCACACGCCAGCAACATGGATGAAACGCATACAGCCAACCAGCGTAAGGCCGCTGCCCCTCTAGTCGGCAGCCAGGCCAATAGAAAACCTGCTGTAACATGAAGGAGCCAAACCAACACGGGGCTCGTATCAACAACCTCGGGTAGCCAATAAGCGCGCTAAGTTTGCCCGTATAAAATGAGCCGACACATCATTTCACATCTGTATTACTACTTAGTCTATGACCATACCATATACAGAGGCGGTGGCCGAGGGGTAATCAGTATCGCGTCAGCGCTCGCCGAGTGCACATCGCACAGCGGCGTGTGAGGTCCGTGGTGTTGAACGGGTAAACCCGCGCGCGTGTTCGCGTTTGTTTGTGTACTAGTCACTTTTCTAAACTCTACAACGACAATGCGTGTTAATACATTGAGAATTACGTTTGCTAAAAGGCCGACCGCATTGGAAATCCACGAGTG